>JBBPBX010050293.1:5939-25038 GCA_038048925.1 Garcialebias charrua | reverse complement strand
CGTGAGGAAGATGACGACTGAACAAGAAAAACTAACTTTAAAATCCCTGATGAAGGCTATCCGTGAGTCGAAAGAAGAGCTCACTATCCATAAAGATAAAAAAATAGACTATATACAACAATCCTTAACAAAAATTGAACTGTCATGCTCCACGCTGGCGGAGCAGGTGCAGGAAATCGAGACCAGAATTGGCGCTAATGAAGACAACCTCTCTGACGCTCAAGCGCGCATAATTAAAATGGAGAAGGAATTAACTCTTCTGAAGGAGAAAACGGACGATTTGGAAAACCGGAGCAGAAGATCAAATGTTAAAATTATAAATATTCCAGAAAAGTCCGAAGGCACCGACATGGTTGATTACGTGGAGCGACTAATCCCGCAGCTGCTCGGGGAGGAGCACTTCCCAGCCCCGCTCATCATCGAGAGAGCGCACCGCCTGGGGAGGGCGTCGGAGCGGACCAGACCTATCCTCGTGAAGTTTCTGAATTCCAGAGACAAAGATAAAGTACTCCGTTTGGCCAGGGACAAGGGGACGGTAAAGTTGGGTAAAGATCGAATCTCATTTTACCCAGATTACAGCACCGAGGTGCAACGCAAAATGCTCGCTTTCAGCGAGGTGAAGAAACAACTACGGGAGAAAAAAATTGAATATGCCAGCCGCTACCCTGCTAAACTGAGGATTCGACACGGAGGTGGATTTAAACTTTTTACAACCCCATCTGAGGTGGAGGCCTTCCTGTCCACTGTGCAGGATGAGGGATAAAAACATTTCCTTCACACGATGACAAGGCACCATGACTAACGGTAAAAAAAAAATAATAAAATGTTGCATAAAATAATCCATAATTACTATGCCTCAAATGTTAAACCATTATTATTTAGTCACTTGTGTCTAATAATATCATACTGTAGGCTATGTGTACAATATGTTAAGTAAAGATAATATACATACTGTATATATGTATGTGTGTGTGTGTGTGTTGTGCATATGTGTGCGCATGAGTGTGCATGTATGTACTGTATATGTATGTGTGTGTATATATATGTGTAGCCTATATGTATGTGTATGGATATGTATGTATGTGTATGCGTGTATATATGTATGTATATATATGTATATGTGTATGTATGTGTGTGTGTATGTGTATGTACTACATATGTTTTGTTTATTTTTGCTGGAGCAATCGTATCATTTTTTTTTCTCTTTAGAATAATTGTATCCGCTGGGGATACCACAATGTTTAGAAGTGGAGATTAACCCACAGTCTTTTTTTTGTTTAGTGGGAGTTAAAGCGTGTTTTTTTTTTTTTTTTTATTTTATTTTTTCATTTTTGGGGGGGTTTGGGGGGCACTCTCTCTATGAGGTTCACTCTGTGAAAATTGAAATCATTAAATATTTTGGTAAAGGTTCAGAGATTTTCTTATTTTCTTTAAGTTATGAACATTTTAAAACTGTCAATTAACCAGATTTTTTTTTAAATAATACTCAAAATGAATAAGACAGGATTACTAAATTGTATTTCATTTAATGTTAGAGGGATTAACAACCCCATTAAAAGGAAGAAAGTGCTAACATACCTCAAGAAACAAGGCACAGACATCGCCTTTATTCAAGAGACTCATCTTACAGATTTAGAACATTTAAAATTACGCCAGGATTGGGTTGGTCATGTATTTTATTCTTCTTTTACATCCAATTCAAGAGGTGTAGCCTTGCTTATTAATAAAAACCTCAGATTTCGGTTAAATTATATGGAAAATGATAGAGCTGGCAGATTGATTTTGATAGACTGTGTTATAAATACAAATAGATTAATTCTAGTGTCTGTATATGGTCCAAATTTAGACAATCCAGAATTCTTTAATGATTTAATTCTAAAACTGGCAACGGTTGAAGCTCCGTGTATTTTGGGCGGGGATTACAACCTGGTTTTAAGTCCAACATTGGACCGCTCTTCTTCCAAACCTGCTACACTGTCTAGAGCAGCGGTGGCACTGACTCAGGGTATGAAAGAAATAGGATTGGGAGATGTATGGCGTTTACGTAATCCAACCTGCAAAGATTATTCATTCTATTCCAATGTCCACAACACATATTCAAGAATTGACTTGTTCCTGGCCTCACACTCACTTTTGTCACAAATTAAAACTTGTTCTTATTTGGCAGCTACAATATCGGACCATAACCCCATACAAATGAAACTAGATTTCTGTCATCATACTTACTCTTCTCCTGGATGGAGATTCAGAGAATATCTTCTTAGAGATCCTGAATTTGTCAGTTTTATGAATGCCAAAATTGATATATACCTGGAAGTAAATTTGAATACCTCCTCACATTCAAATATATGGGAAGCCCTCAAAGCTTATATGAGGGGTCACATTATTTCATATGTTTCATACAAAAACAAACAAAAACGGGAACGGATTTCTCAATTAGAACGAGACATAAGGACTTTGGAGAAGGACCATTCAAGAACAAAAAAACCAGAATTACTTAGTATATTAAAACAAAAGCGGGTTTCATATGACATACTGTGTACTAGTAAAGCTGAGGCGGCAATGGCTAGGACTAAATATCACTACTATGAATTTGGTAATAAAACAAGCAAATTATTGGCGTGGCAGATAAAAAAGGAGGACAATGAAAAATTTATTCAAAGTATTACAACAGATGATGGAAGACTTTTAGAAAATGCAAAAGACATAAATTTGGAATTTAAAAAATACTATCAAACGTTATATAAATCTGGACTTTGCAGAGACAATGTAGATATAAAACAATTTTTAAATAAATTACAGCTACCCAAGATTAACGAAACTGATAAAGACATACTAGAGGGTGAAATAAGTGAAGAGGAGGTTCAACTTGCTGTTAAATCATTACAAAATCACAAAGCCCCGGGGCCAGACGGCTTCCCAATAGAATACTTCAAAACCTTTTCAAATAAATTAATTACTCCTCTTACAAACATGATCAAGGAGGCATTCGAAAAGACAGCACTTCCACAATCTTTAGAATTAGCAACAATAACATTACTTCCCAAACCTGGAAAAGATGTACAAAAGTGCAGTAACTATAGACCCCTCAGTCTTCTCAACTCCGACTATAAGATCTTGTCTAAAATAATAGCATCCCGACTGGAGAAAATAATTCCAAAAATTATTCATGCAGACCAAACAGGTTTTGTTAAAAACCGACAAGGAGCAGACAATATTCGGAGGTTGTTTCACATTATTGATATTGCTAAAAGAAAGAGGCACCCCCTGGCGATACTTTCTATGGATGCTGAGAAGGCGTTTGACAGAATTGAACTTGATTTTCTTTTTGAAACCCTGAGAGCTATGAATTTTGGTGAAACCTTTATTAGATATATAAGAACACTCTTTAACAACCCTAGGTCACAGATTTTGACTAATGGGGTTTTGTCAGACGCCTTCTTGCTTTCTCGAGGCTGTAGACAGGGATGCCCAAGTTCTCCTAGTCTATTTTCCATTGCTATAGAACCATTAGCGATTGCTATCCGCTCTGATTTATCCATCACAGGAATGAGGGTAGGTATAGAAGAACATAAACTTGCGCTATATGCGGACGATTTATTGGTATTTATAACTCAACCTTCTATATCCTTTCCATCTTTACTGGCATGCCTTGGGTCATACAGCAGGGTTTCAGGCTACAAAATTAATTATTCCAAGAGTGAAGCGTTTCCACTCAATATGACAGAACAGGAGACACAATTACTACCTGGTTCATTTAAATGGTGCACGGATGGTTTTACATACCTTGGTATTAATATTAGTTCCTCGTATGATCAAACTTACCAAAAGAATTATACATCATTAATTAATAAAACTAAAGCAGAGTTGGAACGATGGATGGATCTCCCACTATCTTTAATTGGCAGAGTTAATTCAATCAAAATGTCTATACTACCTAAATTTATTTACTTATTTCAATGTATCCCCTTAAAAGTTCCAATGACATATTTTAAGAAATTAGATAAAGCACTATCTCTATTTTTATGGCAAAAAAAGGTCCCAAGAGTTAAGCTTCTTACGTTACAGGCTCCTTATGCTAAAGGCGGATTGAATCTTCCAAATTTTAGAATATATTATTTAACCACCCAGCTCCGTATTCTATGGATGTGGACTTATTCGAATGGCAACGATATGAGGTGGCTTTCTATAGAACAACAAGAATTAAAATCTGTATCATTGGCAATTATTCCATTCTTGGGTTCAAAAAAGCAGCTGACTAAAATTACATCAAATCCTTTAATTTTAGCTACCTACGATGCATGGACTCAGTTACATACTCTATTAAAACTAAACACACGATTTTTGGTTAACATGCCACTTAAAGGTAACCCTAATATTCCTAAACCTATAGCAGATGGTATACTACAAACTTGGAATAGAAAAGGCATTAGAACAGTCAGCAACCTCTATATTAATAATGTCTTTGCCAGCTTCAGTCAATTGTCTGATTGCTACGATATACATAGGCACAATCACTTCAAATATTTTCAGATTAGACATTGGATTAAGAGCCTAACATTAGAGATATTTCCGAATAAACCAGATGAAACTCCGCTGGAAACATGCTTATTAGACCCCAAACGTACCAATACAAAAGGACTTGTTTCTTGTGTTTATAAAACTGTTATTGACCATTTACCAGCTTATGAGAAGTACTCAAATAAATCAAAATGGGAATCGGATTTAAATTGTAAATATGATGACAAAAACTGGAATACATTACTAAATTCATCCCAAACAATATTACGATCAACAAAACACAGGCAAACTCAATTTAATATTTTTCACCGCATATATTATACCCCATATAAATTGAATAAAATGAATGCCAATATCACTGACAAATGCCAGAGATGTGGTACAACTGTAGGTGACCTTCTTCATATGCTTTGGAATTGTGTACATTTGCAAAACTACTGGAATAATGTAATTCTGACAACTTCAACAGTTTGTGGACTTTCTTTAGATGTTGACCCCAGGATTTGGATACTTGGCGATGTTATGTCCTTGAATATATATCCCTGCAAGAAATACTTTGTTTTGTTAGCATCATCTGCTGCAAAAAAGTGTATTCTTAAGAATTGGAAATCTGTAGAACCACCAAACCAAAAACATTGGATCAACGAACTGTTATCATATTGCACTCCTGAAAAAATTCTACATTCTACACGTGGGACATTAACCAAGTTTGACCGGATATGGACACCCTTCCTGGACATTCTAACCAGATTAGATCTGGGAGAGTGATGAGTATCAATGTAATTGTTTTATGTTAATCCTTTTAAATGTTTCTGTTGTATTCTTCTCTTTTAACTCTGACCTTTCAAAAAAAAAAAAAGTTTAATTCTAAAATGTAACTATTATTGCCTATGTTACTACATTGAGAGAGTGGGTGGGGTGGGTGTTTATTTATTTATTTTTATCTTTTCTTATTTTTTATTTTATTTTATTTTTTCTCATTTTTTTTCTTTTATTTTCTTTCTAAAAAAAGGGAAAAACATAATATTGTACAATGGATGTAAATTTTATACAGTTGTACATTCTGAATAAATATATATATACAAAAAAAGAATGATAATGAAAGATGAAAAGGTGCAAGATGAAAAGGAAATTGTAAATTAATTCAATGACTATTTTGTGAATATAGGACCAAATCTTGCAAATACTATCCCAAATGTTGATGGTAATGTGGACTATTTGATTGAAAACTGTGAAGATACTATGTTTCTACAAGAAATCGACAACAAGGAAATACTTATGATAGTCGAAGGATTTGCTGACAAGAGATCAAGGGATTGGGTTGATATGGATATGGTAGTTGTAAAAAATATAATACATCAGGTCATTGAACCTTTTACCTACATATCTCTTTCAGAGGGCGTATTTCCTGATAATATGAAAGTTGCTATAGGGATCCCTATTTTTAAAAATGGAGATAAAGGTGCTTTTGACAACTATAGACCTATTTCGTTGTTACCAAAATTCTCAAAAATTCTAGAAAAAACATTTGTAAACAGATTGGATAAATTTCTCGATAAACACAGCATCTTGAGTGCCAGCCAATATGGATTTAGATCAAAAAATTCCACAGCAATGGCACTTCTAGAATTAACAAAAAATCACCACAGCCATAGATCAACAACAACACTGTATAAGTTTATTTGTTGATTTAAGGAAAGCATTCGACACTATTGACCACACTATTCTTGCTAATAAACTAAACAGATATGGTATTAGGGGACGAGCACTGCAGTGGATACAAAGTTATTTGACGGACAGAAAGCAGTTTGTGTATGTCGACGATATACGATCTGATTTCAGCAAAATAACATGGAGTCCCTCAAGGCTCGATACTAGGATCAAAATTGTTTATTTTATATGTGAATGATTTAGTGAAGGTGTCTAGACTGCTAAATTGTATCTTGTTTGCTGATGATACTACTTTCTTCTATTGTGGTAGTGACTTTGAACAAATGTCTGCATTAATAACAATGGAATTTGCCAAAATACAAACCTGGTTTAAATTAAACAAACTATCATTGAATCTTGGAAAAACTAATTATATGTTGTTTAGTAATACAAAAAAGAATATGGATTTCTTTCTAAAAATAGATGGAGTGGAAGTAAAGAGAGTAAATGAGGTGAAGTTTTTGGGTGTGGTAATTGATGAAAAACTGTCGTGGAAACAGCACATCAATTCAGTAAAAATTAAGTTAGCCAGATCAACTGCGGTACTGTATAAAGTTAAAGACTTTTTGAATGAGACAGCTCTTTATTTGTTATATAATACAATTTTTGTTCCACATTTAATTTACTGTGTTGAAGTTTGGGGGAAGGCATGTAAAACTATTACAAAGCCTGTTTTTATTTTGCAGAAGAGAGCTGTGAGAATTATTTTAGGAAAACCTCATTGTCATCCATCAAATATATTGTTTAATCAACTTAAGTTATTGAAGTTTTATGATTTGGTGGATTATAATATCTCATTAGTCATGTATAAAGCTCAAAACCACTTACTGCCTCCTAACGTTCAAATGTTTTTTGATAAGAGAAGGTCTTGTTATACTCTTAGGGGTACTGAGGTTTTTGTAAAACCTCAGTACCATTTTGAAGAGTCGGACTGTTTCGATACAGGGAATTGACTTATGGAACACTTTAGATAACAATATTAAATTTGCTGGATCGATGCTTGTGTTTAAAAAGATGATCAAATCTAAGTCGTTAACAAAATATGAAAATATTTAGTTAAATCCATTGTATTAGGAAACTTTCTAGTTAACTAATGGAGTTGTTTTTTAGTTTTTCATTTTTTTCATTCTATTACTGAAAAACATTGCTTGAGTTGATTGTTTGGATTGAGTTTGCTTTTGTTACTTTGAAAAAAAGGGGCAGATATTATAAGATTATTTCTTCTCTCTGCCACCTTTCATTTTATGTCTTTTACATTTTACATTGTATGTTTTTTGTTTTTCTTTTATATTGATGTAAAATGAATACATTTTATAAAAAATAAAAAAAATGAATAAAAAAAGGTCTGTGTGTAAAGGAGAGCCAGCATATCTGCACAAAGGTGTGAAATGTAATGAACAAAATGTGAATTCACATACAGCAGATTTTCATTCAACCTTTATTTATACAGGTTAATCTCATTGAGCCACGGGGACTTGTTTACAAGAGACCTGATTTCAACAAGGAGTGATGATACACAACTTCTCCTCCACCAATAACCCTAATCACAGGCTCCCCACAGGGCTGTGTGTTGAGCCCCTTCCTGTTCACTCTGCTAACGTATGACTGTGTACCGACCCATCCAGGCTGTCATATTGTAAAGTTTGCAGATGATACAGTGGTGGTTGAATGCATAAAAAAACAAGTCCAGCTACAGGGTGTCTAGGTGGAACACCTGGGGCAGGAAACATGTCTATGTTGGTTTTTGCCATGACACAGCAGATGTTTGAAGGTTGAGAGCTTCAAGAGTTTAACTACCTTTCTTGTTTAAAAAAAAAGTACAGGTAATGAGCAAAATGTCTAATGAACATTTGTTCAATAAAACTAAAAATCAATGCTACATTTGCTTTGATTACACAACACTGTGATACGATGGGACAACAAACGCTGGTGTGAGATTTGGCTGGTTATTACCCACTGCCAAAAGGTGAAAAGTGTACGGTTATGCTTTTGCTTGTGTTTGCATGTTTGTTTGTTGAACATGACACAATATCTCATGAATAACTGAATTGTTAACCAGACTATAGCTAAAAGTAATTAAATGTACAACTGATTAAATTTTGGAGTCAGTCCAATAAAATATGGCCACCATGGCCAACTGACATGGAAAATGCACACAAAAGACAAATAACTGTCAGTTTTACAGGTATTGCAATACATTTTGGTGAGGTAGTAGCTGAGAGTCATCCTCAACCCATACATAATTGATTGCACAAGATCCTTTTTTAAGACGTTGGAGTCGACTTGGTCTTTTAGCAATAAACTCAAAGGTACACAGACAACTAATCAACTTTTGAAGCCTAACTAATTCAAGATGGCCACCACAGCTAATTAACTTTAACCAACACATAAATGGCTAAAACAGTCAAGTTTTACTAATAATAATATAATATTCAGTGTGGTAATAGTTGAGCCATTTCTAACATATACTATGTGCTAACAGGTAGAACTTTTTTTTTCAAGGTTTGACCCAAAGATCTGTAAACTTTGGCATTAGCAGTAGGCGATATGCATGGCTCTTAACTTGAATTGTTCCCATTTTAACAACTAAATGTGGCTCTAAGAGGGGATTATCTTTACGACCATACTGAGTACGGTAATCATATGTGAAGTTGATTGTATTATTTTATCGTTCATCATTTCCCAGAATCAATCAAATAAAACAGAGCACAAAGGTACTTTCTACAACTGGACTGTTTACATGCTTTAAGTAAAGCTTTGACAAAAATACAGTTTGTTTGAAACTGGATTTCAGTTAATATGGATCATATTGGACACAGTTATATTTGGGCGTTTCTTCAGGGGAAAGCTGAAGGAACCTGTAAAAGGCAGCGTCCACCTCAACAATGGGCAGATGACATCCACAGCTGGACAGTGCTCCCATTCCATGTCAACCAGCTTGTTGAGGATCGGTCCAGGTAGAGGTTGCTGGCTGCCGGATGATATTTGGGTTAAAAAAAGGAAACAGGATACTTGTCGATATGACCAAACTTTATTTCACAGCTCAGTGCCCTGCAGCTTTGAACAAACAACATAGGCTTCAACAATCAGCACACTTTTGCACCAAATCCAAGCGTATAGGACTTCCTCTCGTGGTTAACCCTGTTTTTCTCATGCGTTAAAGAAACAGGCATAGTGCCAAAACAATGGAAGAGATGGTTAAAGATTTAGTTTACACTTTGCTTTGCAAGATAAAAAATAAAGATGTCTTTATGGTAAACGATTCTATTATGTACAATTCAGAGCATAAACCAAATAAAACACTCCAAAAAATAGAATTAAATAAAGCATGCCCACTGTCAAACCATGAGAAGGAAGTGAGTGGCTGAGCTATTCGTTTTGTGTCCACTTCTCTTTTTTTTAATTAAGGCTATAATAAGTACAGGACAAAGCTGGGATTTGCTTTCATCATATCAGCATAACTGGGCATTCAAACTAGTTTAATGTAATTTATTTATGGACATAAATTTGGGAGGAAATATATTAACTACTTTAATGTTGTTTTCCCTGTACAGATTCAATGCAGTTGTGATTTAGCATTTCATGCAATGTGAACCAAGCAAAGTATTGTTGATGGTAGACTAGCATAGCTGTGTAAAGATGGGAGTATTGAGTGAGCATATCTGAAAATGGACTTTTGGGGGAGCATAACTCAGGGGTTGATTAGAGAGCAGTAGACATGTCCATAGCACCGTGGCAGCAATGCTCCTGAACACAAGTCAGTCAGGATTACTGGAAGCCCAGAATTACAGTTCAGTTAGCTGTCCTTGGAAAAACACGTCTGAATACATTAAATGAATCGATAGAGATCATTTTAACATCGCAGTCTATTGTGAATCAGGTGAAAACCTTTGAGGCGTAGCGTAAAGACTGATTATAGACGAGAAGGTCTCAAACATGAGTTTATTTGTATTATCTAGTAGGGACCACCTTCTCCACGGTATTGGGTTTCCTCTTAGCAACAGTGGTAGCTTTTGGCCTGGTCTTGGCAGGCATGGAGGAGGACTGCGCAGTGGCTTCCTGCGAGGTGCTGCGCCTCATGGTTGTTGTAGTCCTGGGTGATAGCATGGGGATAGTAGGAGCTCGAACAGAGAGGGGCTGCCTGGATGGGCATGCCCTTTGAGGGGACGGGCTGTCAGTCCTGCAGTGAGTGGAGCTGAGGCTGCGTCGTGTTCCTAGCAAGACACGTAGGGGCATTCGAGGACTGCCAGGCAGAGCAGAGGCAGCTGATGGACGAGGACATGAGGAGGAGGACCGGGATGAGACAGGCTTGGGTTTTCGTTGGCAGCTTAGTCCAGTTTTCTGATTTCTGCGGAGAAAAAAAACATACAGAGGGTGTTACTTCATCAAATAAATGACTGAATAAATGATTTTAAAGGTAAATTATTTGCAAAAATAAAAAGGAGAAACTGTAGCATACCCATTAATGAGGACTGATGCTCCTTTGGTACTGTTGGTGTCTGGTAACGAGAGAGGAGAAGCAACAGCAACTGCTCCAGCAGGACTTTTGATGGGAGTGACAGGAATAGGAATCTTGCTCCTGCACTCTTTGGAGCCCTGCTCTTCAGCTGGTTTATGACGGGAGCCTCTCCTTGACTCATCAGCGGTATGCATGTCTTCCTCTGACTCCGTAGTGGATAGCGTTTCTGACACTCTCCAGCGCTCGTCCTCTCCAGAGGACAATGACGATGATGTTCCAGACAGCATCCTCCTCCTCATCCAACGACCCTGTTGCTTTTGGACCAGCAAGCGTGTCAAGTCAAGCTGCCTGGCTCGCTGCTGAAGCTGAGCTCGAGCTGACACAGAAGACTGTTCTGAACCCGAGTCCTCACTGATAAGTATGGGAATTCTGCTTCGCACTTTGGGCTTAATGTCAGCTGGTAGTTCTGTTCCAGCAGTTTGAAGCTTCAAAGCTTCATCAGTGGCTGATAGAAGTTTCTCAAGTTTTTGAGATAGGTCTTTATGATCATGAACTGGTAAGGAGTCCTTTGGAACAGGCTCTAAGGACAGTGCCAAGACACCTGATGGACCATTTTCAGTTTTTAACAGTTTGTCATCTGTTGAGGTTTGGTCTGGTAGAAACTCCTCCAGAGTTTGTGTTGCCACTGGTGCTTCCTCATGTTCATGGTTGTCAACCTCTAAGGACAGTTCCTTCGTAACAGTAAATACTTCCCTGTCACTCTCCTTTACAGAGTGACCATTGGAAGACATAACATTAAGGTGTGATGTCTCTGCAATATGAATGAAAGTGCGCTCGACTTTGGTGAATGGCGGTGATCCAGGAGCAATTGGAGTTGAGGGTCTCAACTCTGATCTTAAAGCTGGCGACAGGCGGCCAGTCTCAGAGGGTTCAATCTGGATTCCCTCCCCAACCAGAAGGCGGTCAGTATGGGAGGTTGGTGCAGAGGGTGTTGCCAACTCCCCTTCTAGACCGTGATCCCCACCCGAGGGAGACTTACGGGTATCTCCAGGAGAAAACAGGACAAGTGTTTTTGATGCATCCTCCAGATCAGGATCAGCATCAGCAACTGAGGCATGCTCCTTCTGGCCTCTCTGGTCCTCGGCCATGAGGGTTGAAGGTGCAGCATCTTGGCTACGTTCAGTACTTTTCTGACTGGCCTCGCTGTTAGACTCGCTCTTGGTAACATCATCGTCTTTTGGCCCAAGAGGTTCCGGGACCTCTTCATCTGGTGTGGCAAAGCTCCGACGCTGTGGCAAGGTGCCAGTCAACATTACAGTGAGAAAATCGGCCCTCTTGGCCTGCAGCTGAGGAAGAATATGGAAATGCTCCATCTCATCAGACTGGCCCTTTGTCCGGTAATCTGGAGAGGATGGTGATGGGGTTCTTTGCTCCGTGGGTGACAACACCTGAAAACAATGCAACGACACTTCATTACTACCGAGTCAGTTTACAAAGATGACATGCAACTTTGAAGAAACGTAATTTCTGAAAAAATATGTTCATAAAGAAGCTACTCAATCAAGATAGTCAAAATGTACTAACTCACTGTACACAGTACTACTTGTTAGTAAGTTGTACACAAATGACAAATAAAGTCTAGATATGCCACAAAAGAACGATAAAGAAATAAATAAACAGAAAAACATGAATCTAAAGAAAACGTAACAATCCCTGAAGGAACCCGTTTCACTTGATACCTTTTATGCCAAAGTTTGAAACAAAGACCTTTGTAAAGATCTGGTTGCAAAAAGCTTATAGATTTGTTAGCAACCAGAGTGTGTTTGGAATAACTCCCATCTACTAACACATCAGATTTTTATTCAAAATCCATAAAACGACTGAACAACAGTAATTTTTTCTATAGTCAGTTAGGTGTGGTGGCCTTCTTCAACTTGCTTGACTCCAAAACTTTTTGTGCATCTAATGATCCCTTTCTGAAAGTTTTATTAAAAGTTGTCCGGTGGTTCATGAAATATTTTGCTAAAAGTGAGCTGGCCAAACAAATGACCTCCCCACCTTTCATTTCAGTGGGTGAGCAGAATGGTCAGGTAAATAGACAAAACAGGTGAAAAAAACAGCCATGTCTAAAAGAAAAGTTTAAGGAAGCATTAGGAATTATCACTGTACATCACTGTCCTTTATTTTTCTGCTGTAAGGTAAAACAGGATACTGTACAATGTAGAATTTTTATGAACGTAGAAAAGATGGCTGCAACAATCATCTTTGCCCCAGAACTATTTTATTGTAATTTTGGTTGTACACAAGCTTTGTAAGATTGTCTAGATTAAATACATTGATATAAAAGGCACAAAAAATGCATTGCAGAATTAATTTATAGCACAAAGTCTGATATCCGGTGATTTTCAAGTTTTTCCCTTGATAAAGTTTTAACATACAGTCTGTACATACAAACTAAACCCTGCTAATTATCATGCTATTAGAGCGTAACTGCAAACCTAACTGCTTTCTACATTTCTGTATATATGTACAGTTATCATTTGGATTTACAAAAACCTTTAAAATACATGCGTCAATTATACAAGCGGTACTGTACAGTAATATAGTGATGAAAAAAATGCATATACATTTTGTTATTTTTACAAGTGAAAGACACTCATGGATCATCACACCAAACAAACACGTTCTCTGTACCTCGACAAAGAAACCCTGCTTTTATTGCAAAGAACCATTTAAGACATTTAATCCTTTAAGCGTCCATACAATCTGATGCTAACTGTGTCTCAGCACAGACATTCTGACTCCATCAAGACAAAAAAAATAAAAAAAGGCAGCACAGGAATGACTTTTTTTGTTTGGTTTATTTTTAAACATGTTTTTTTTTTCTTTTTTTTTTTTAAGAGTTGGTGGAAAATGAGTGATTTAATCTGTCAAAAAGTAATCGTATGTAACAGTGATTACCAAGCTGAAGCTGGTAAAGTGTACACAGTGCTCACCTCTACATTATTTATTTGTCATCACCCTGTCAATCCCTGAATATGAACGGGAACATATCCAATAGGCAGAAAACATTTATTTATTTTTTATAATATTAGTGTGTCATTGAGTTACTGCCGGTCTCTAAAGACGATGCCAGTTGAATTCTAAACGATTTTTGAAACGTGTCGCTGGGGGTCGAGATGATGTGGAGGTTGGGCAGCCGACTTGGAACCAGAAAGTCACGGTTTGACTCCCCGCCATGCCCAGATGTCGTGGTGTCCTTGAGCAAGACACCCAATCCCCAATTCCTCCCTGGGCACTTGCATAGCTGCCCACTGCTCCACCTGGGTGCATCTCAGGTGTGATGGGTTCAATGCAGAGCATCTCTTTACGTTTTGTTGACTAATTAAAAACACAATTTTCATTTTAAAAACTTCTATTTTGTACGTTTGCGGGGTTTCAAAAAATAGCCTCATTTGTAGTTAATTACGACAAGTCTTGCCGTCTAATGACTGCATCTTACAGGAAGTTCTCGCCTTTTCAAGTGGACAAAAGTCTTGTCATTTTGTTAGCACACATTTGAAAAAGAAAAAAATCCTGATGGAGTTGAATGTTTTAGGATTTTAGTGTAAAAATATATTTTTCAAGCCTGACACATTTATCTACTCGTGTAAACTGTCAAAAAGGTTAATTTTCTTCTACACAAAATTTATAATTTACAGAGTTGCTCCCTATTCTACAAGCTTTTGCTCACAGCACCACATTTGACGGGCAGCTGAGCCCTTCTTAGTTCAGAGTTTCGCTTCACGTGTTTTTAATGTACGTGGTTACAGCTTTTCTGTTAGTCTACAATGTTCACCGCAAATAAAAAACAAGGTGAATCCAAATGTGATTTTTAAATGTGAAGCTTCAGAATAACTTGGCATAACAAATAACTACAGGAAGCTAAAGATGCTGCAGTCTGAATAGAAATCATAAAAGAGTTGAGGGCGAGCCTCTGGTTGGGATGGTGCACCGCTGCTGAGTTACGTGACGTCTAACCCGTCAGAATCGATGAGAATTCAGCCAGAACAGCAATAACATTATAAAAAAAGCCGCCTGCACATAAATCATAAGAAGTGGATGATGCCTTAGCGGTTCATCACGTCTCACCACTAATAAATAAAGCACGAGAGGTGATCACATCAACACTGCAGCATGAAACATGTGACTTCATGTCGGGACAGGAAAGGCCTCTGACACTTCCTGTCAACCTGAAGTCAGCTGAGGGCTCATCACCACCTCCTCAAGGACCCATGTGAATTATTTACAGAAACAGACAGCCCTCTGCAGTCAGGACTATATTCACTGTGTTGTTCTTGTCATTACAGTACAGCGCTGTGTAGTTTTTTATTTTTTACAGTGAGAGGTGTGCGTGTTGTCATGCAGAGAGGAGACAGTCAGCGGTCAGTCCTCTGATTCGACAAACCCTTATACAGGCTGCAGATTACGACTTTAATCGTAACATAGACCCGCTAGGATACTCCTCCAGCCTGTGAGTACCGTATTTTCCGGAATATACGTCGTGGCTTTTTATCATTTTTGCATGCCCTGCGACCTATATTCAGGTGCGACCTATCTATGGCTTTTTATAAAATAAGCTGATTTGTAATCATTTATTAACAAAAATTAAACTGAGACACACTCTTACAATAATGTCAGCTAACAAATATATTTTTTAGGTGTTTATCCTGCTAAAATTATTCATTTATTAAAGAAAAGTTCAGCTCAGACACATATTGCTATAATTTTTATCAAACAAATAAGTGTTAATCTTCTTAAAAGCCTTGCTGTGCGCTCCTGTGGCAGACATTTGCAGCAGAGCTAAACACGGTCCACATTTTGACGTAGGTGCGACCTATATTCAGGTGCGACCTATATATGGATTTTCCTAATTCTTTGGCAATAACTGGACAATGCAACCTATATTCAGGTGCGACCTATATTCCAGAAAATACGGTAACTCGCGTGGCCTTCACTGCCTTCATGGAGACAAGACAATCTCGCAGAGTAAATGAATCCTGTTGCTAGCAGGCAAACAAAAACATCGGAGTTAGCAGCCCGTCCACTTCATACATTCTCTGTGAGGTTGTTTCTTTTTGTGCAAATCTCCACAAAACAGAAAAGAAGCAGGGGTTTCCCAAACTTATGATGAAGCAGCATGAAAACAGACTATGTACAACAGACTGAAGCTGCAGTGAGGTTCACGAGAAAAACCTACACATACAAGCTAAACGAATCAGCAAGTGGTGCATATTTCAGTAATGTAGCCCTTAACATGTTGAGAAAGCAACAGCGTGGCTTTCTTTGCACATCATGAATAATTTAGGCAGCCTCATGTGGTTCTGTTCCTGTTCAGGAGTCACAGATTAGACTCTTAAGAAAGTCCCTAAAACAACATCAAGTAATGGCTGCTGATTGGGATGAATGTATCATCAACACTGTGTTACAAAAGCCTTCATCTCATCAGGTGAAACAAGCACAAATGTTCGTAGAGACTAGAGCCCAACCAATATATTGGTAGGGCTGATATTTTAGGCTGATATAGACGTTTGGGGACCTGTCGGTATCGGTGATAATTGTCCCATTATGCGCTGATATAAGCAATTCTAATTTTCACCCCTAAAATGCTGGAAACAGCTGTAATTGTACAATGTACCAGCAGAGGGCGCATGAAGACCAAATCATGGCCGTTCACTTAACTTTCACTTTCAGAGCAGATGAAGCAGCGAACAATACTGTGTGGCATATTTTGATGAAAAGAGCATGGTAAGTTTATTAAACTGATGTGTAAAATAAATCAACAATAATAAATTATCTTCAATCCTCCAACCCGCTTGTCATTAGCTACGTGCCTCTCACGTTAGCAAGCTAACGTTAGTGTTCAGGTGCACCGCCTTCATGACATTAGCCCAATATCAGTATCGGCGATAGCCAAAATGTCCATATCAGTCGGGCTCTAGTAGAGACAAAGTTTTAAAAGAAACACACACAGACTTTTCCTCTGCAGATTTTACAAGGAGCTGTTCTTCAACACGATACAAGATTGTAAACGTTACAATCAGAATTAATTATTTGATCTTCCCAAAGGTTTTTAACCTAAGAAATGGATTTGGATTTACTGAGTTTTTACTAAAAAGCAGGTCTTTTCTTTATATTTCTATGACTCTCTTGTGAGGATTCAAAGAAAGTGACAATGAACTTTTTTCTTTTCCACACTGACCTTTAGTTCTGTGCAAATCAAACACCATAACTCTGCTCACCATTATGAGATACAGTGAAATTCACTGTAAACTATAACTCAGTCCACTCTGGTTTCTCATCGTTCTGTCCCATGTTAGCGTCACTGCTTCATTTTGTTGGCTTAGTCAAACATTTGTCTTGAAATGACTTTTAGGGAAAGTTTGATGAGTTTGTGCAGGTAAATTCTGACAAAAACTGAAAACAAATTGCATCTGAAGGAATGAAAACTTATATCATGGTGTGAATATGGTCAAAAACATAACCACCAAAATGTGACTTATGTTTTTTTTTATATACAAAAATCTATATATTACTTGCTGCATTAGTGTGCTGCTTTTATACAGCAGGACATAAAACCCTGTCTGATCCCTTAGTCTGATCTATCATGATAAAGTGCAACAATTAAATTCACAAGTCGGGAAACGGTGATGGAAAAAGAAGCTCAAAGTAAGACGGTCACACTAACATGCCTGTTACAGCTCAGGAAATCTCACAGAGAACCACAGCTTAAAGACTTTACGTCGACAACAACCCACTGACCAATGCAGCACATTTTCTTTAAGTCAGACAGCCCTTATGAAAATAAATAAAAATTTCACCAAAGCTTTAAAACTCTGGAGAAAACCCCTCTGAACTGAGGAGCATCTACAGTCAAAACGTCATCTTGTAGATTCTTACCAACATAAACCCGACATTATATCACTTTCATTGCATTTTCACTTGTTTACAACGACTGAAACTGGATCAACCGTGTTTCTCTGGAAGACCTGGATTTAACTCAAACACAGAACAACTTGGCTCGATGCAGATACAATGGTCCACTTTGGGATGTACTGACTTGCTCTGGTGTCTCCTTTGGATTAAATTAGCTTCTAGCATCTGGCAACCAGTGGTCAGATTAGCATTTTTCATCATCTGATTGAAAATACTGAATCAGTGTGAGAAACAACAGGGTGTATATAAATGTTTGTCCTGATCAGTAAGAAGTATTTAATCCATATCTTTTAACAGTGCATCATGACAGTGTTCCTCAATCACAATGAGTGACAGAAGTACAGCTGAACACGATGAGAACTGAATGGTTGTTTGATGCAGATGTTACACGTTTAACTGGATTATGTTTTTATGGCCAAAGTCTGAGGCTCATAAAACTGATGAGGGTACAGACACGTAACAAATGGATGCCAAGTCAAGTCACCGTCCACTTCAATAACTCATTCAAAACCAAAAAAAAAGTCCATGTCATAAAAGAACTGAAACCATTTTGGGTTATTGTCTGGGGACCATGAACTCCAAACTCGTTTCATGAACTCCAGGATGGATTTCAGTGGCAGACACTTCACGTTCAGACCTCGATTCAAACAACCGCACACACATCCATCTTCCTGATCACCTGCTCTACTCTGGTTTGTATTCTAGAGGGACTTGAAGTTATAAGGCCATCAGGAGTGTACAGGTGGTACCAAACATCAGGTGCTTTCAGGTTTTGAATTACTGGAGGCTGCTTATTGCTCCAACAGCAGATTATTGTAGTCTGAGGGGAACTGTTGAAACAAATCAAATGTAACAAAAGCTGGCACGTCCTTCATGTCATCAAATTGTTTATTGGACCCCAGGAGGACAACGCATCAACACAGACGTTGGCTGGGAGGACTGATTACGAGAGAAAACAGCTGAAACTAATAAATGTGAGGAGCAGGTGTGATGGGAAATGACCAGTGACAGCCGGGGCACAGAGACGTAAACACAGGGAGCTCAACATATAAGGAGACACAACGACAAAAACCCGCAAACAAGAACCACAAAAAGTACAGATCATGTAATACTGCAAAATCTACAGCAGCGCCTCGTTAAAACATAAACTTCATTTAAACAGACTCTCAAGGTTTTAGTTTAAACACCCCCCGCAATCACACTGTAACAAATAACACATTTATTAAAAATAAAGAGAAAAAAAAGTATATATTCGCTCTACAGTGAAAATATTTTACAGAAAATTACTATATTTTTATTTATCGTATTTTTCAGAAAATAGGCGCACTTAAAATATTTTTCTCAAAAACCGACAGTGAGCCTTATAATCCAGTGTGCCTTATGTATGTATATATTATGCATTATGTATTTATATATACATATATATACATATAT
>JBBPBX010050292.1:12583-25039 GCA_038048925.1 Garcialebias charrua | reverse complement strand
ATTTTACCAATTATTGAGGTCAAGTCATTTAAAGTAATCGGATTAAAAGATGAAAAAGACTGAGAGCACTGAGGCTCAACGTAAAACGTAGATGCACTTGGAGGTATATTGGATTTCAAGTCCATCACTTTCTTTATGAAGAAGTTGAGGAACATGTTACAGTCAGTGTTTGAGGTTAGAGAAACCTGATGCACTGGGGGAGATACAATACTGTTGATAGTATCAAATAACACTTTTGGATTGTTTTTGTTTAGGTGAATAAGATTGCTAAAATACAATGACCTGGCATCAGCAACTGCCCTATTATAATCGTCAAGGAGCTCCTTAAAATATTCCCGGTGGGCAACCAGACCAGTCCTCTTCCACAAGCGTTCTGTTTTACGACAAGAGCG
Source organism: Garcialebias charrua (assembly GCA_038048925.1). NCBI lineage: Eukaryota > Metazoa > Chordata > Actinopteri > Cyprinodontiformes > Rivulidae > Garcialebias > Garcialebias charrua. Next base: position 24,647 of record JBBPBX010050292.1, on the reverse strand, counting down.
CCTGAGTTCTCGAGTATGATTGTTTAACCAAGGTGGACCGTGGTGAACTGGCCCACAACGGGTTTTGTGAGGAGCAATACTGTCAAGAATAGTAAGGCAGTGATCATTAAAAGAGTCAACCAGAAGCTCCACATCAACATCATCATCTGGAGGAGTAAATGAATAAATGGAACAAAATTCATCGACTACAGAATTGTTAATAAAGCGTCTGCGCTTACAGGTAACCTGAGAAATAGTCTCCAAATAGCAGGAAATATTAAAAGAGACAACCTTATGGTCACTGAAAACAACATCTTGTACATCCAGATCATTAAGAGCGAGTCCATAAGTAAAAACCAGGTCCAAAATGTGGCCTGCAGTGTGTGTAGGTTCAGACACATGCTGCAAGAAGTTAAAAGAGTCCATAATATTAAGAAATTCCATAGCAGGAAGGTTTGTTGGATCATCTACATGAAAATTGAAATCCCCAGAGATGATGATCCTATTTAGCTTGACTGTAGAAGATAAAAAATCCTGAAAGTCTGAGAAAAAAGATGAAGCAGGTCCAGGTGGTCGATAGATTAATATGGCATATATAGGTTGAACTTTACCTATTCTGACCATAATCATCTCAAAGGAGTTGTAAGAAGTTGAAGCAATCATTTGACATAAAAAAGTATTTTTATAGATGACAGCAGTACCACCTCCACGGCCTGTCATCCTTGGTGCAGATAAAAAAGAACACCCCTCAGGACAGAGTTCCAGGAGATGTGAAACATCATTTTCGCGCTGCCATGTCTCAGAAATAAATAAAAAGTCTAAGCCCTCAGAGCAAAATAAGTCGTTTAGAATGAAGGACTTATTGGCAATAGAGCGTGCATTTATTACGGACATTTTAGCGGAGAAAGCTGCTGACCGTGTAGAGGAGTCCACAGCGGCATCAGGATGACGAGGCAAGCTGCGCAGTGAGTCGGGATTCCTCCCGCGGCGAACTTTGGATTTCCACAGCTTCAGGTGACAACCCGTGTGGGAAACTTCTGGGAGTGTTTGTAGTCCGGCATCAACGTATACGAGGTTGAAACGCCTGGCAGCACCTGCTGCAACCACATTTCCGCGAAGTCGACGGAGCAGCACAAGGAAACCGGCTCTCTTCCCCCGCTTCCTTCGCCTGCGAGTCCAGAGCAGGGGCGTATCCACCGGTAACAGAGGAGAGACGCCGGGGGGGACACCGGGTTCCAGCGGTGGTGGAAAAACAACTCCGTTTTGATGACCCTGGAGGTTGACCATCACAGATTTAATCGCCAGTAGTGAGTGGCGATCATATGTCCGCAAGGAAGCCACCCCAGACAGAAACATAACAATAAAATAACAAATGAAGTAAGCAGAGGCCAAGCCAAACACAGGCGCCATCTTGCCACACCCCAAACAGGAAGTTTCCACTTTTTGCCTCTATAACAACATCAACTACTACCTCATACATATACTGTGTACATTGACTCATACGCTGCTTTGCCACTTTGCAAATGTCAATGCTAGAAACCTTTAGTTTATTTTAGTTATACTTTTTATACTCTTTTTTTATACTAGTATGCAAAAACTCAGGACAATATTATGTTCATTAAATGTTTAATGTTTTAGTTTTAGAGTTGGTGTAAATTTTCATACTCTTATACCACTATGCAAAAAACTCAGGACAGTGTTAGTTTTACTATTTTATGCTTATGTCTATTATTATATGTTTCAGTGTTTCAATGTTTAGATGTTTACTGTTGCACCGAGGGACTGAGAGAAACGCAATTTCGGTCCTGTGTATGTCCTGTACTGTACATATTGCAGATCTGACAATAAAGTTGACTTTGACTTTGACTTTGATTGTAAGAGGGGGACAGTTGAACCCGGAGGCCTCCACCTCTGTTTAATGATGGACGGTTTCTTTTCACAAAGATGGCCTCCTTTACTCCTCTCTCAAACCATTGTTCCTCTCTATCAAGGATGTGAACATCTTCATCCCTGAAAGAGTGACCTCTGACCTGGAGATGAGTGTAGACCGCAGAGTCCTGACCTGATGATGTTGATCTTCTGTGCTGGGCCATCCTTTTGGCCAGTGGCTGTTTAGTTTCCCAGATATAAGACTGATCACAGCCCTCCTGACATTGAACAGCATACACAATATTGCTGTGTTTGTGCCGGGGGACTGGATCTTTGGGATGAACTAGTCATACCAAAGATCCAGTCCCCCAATAAACAACAAGCTTTTTTGGGATTTGTCGAAGCCATGAAATTTTGAAACGACATATTTCTCCCTTAAAATGATACATTCTCTCAGTTTAAACTTTTGATCTGTGATTTGTGTTCTATTCTGAATAAAATATTAGATGTTGGCACCTCCACATCATTGCATTCAGTTTTTAATCACAATTTGTTTTGTGTCCCAACTTTTTTGGAATCCGTTTTGTATTAAAGATGAGTAATATAAAGTTCTAGCTTTATGGAGAGCTTTCTTATATGTTAGCAGACTTTCTTTCCAAGTTAAATAAAATTATTCAATGTTAGTGGAGCGCCATTTTATCTCATGGTTTCTAGATGCCTGCTTTAAAGTGCGTAACTCAGAATTGAACCAAGGAGCCAGTTTCCTCTGAATGATTACTTTATTTTTCAGCAGAGTGATTTTATCAAGTGAAATTTGCATTGAAGTTATAAATACAAGGTTGAACTGAACAATGCCACATTTACCATAATAAAAACCTGTCTGACAATCGGGATAAGTAAATCAGGAAAAGTAAATGTGTTGGCCATCCAGGGATGTTTTTTTCAGCAGTGTAAATACTTTGTTCTTACTATCTTATACAATTATTCTAGTTCTAAACTGTAAGGAAATATTTACAGCAAATTAATTAGCCAGTCAAGTAGAAATACAACTTGTACCTGCCCTGGTTCAAATATTTTAATGTAGAGGTTAGCACATTAGCACAGCTTTTATTAAATAGATTCAGAAGAGTACCACATACACATAGCATTATAAGCCTGCCAACTATTATACAGCAATCTATAGCTATGGTCTGGTGAAGAAACTGTATAAATTTGATCTTGATTTGTGACCTTGCCCTTAAGAGCTGGGATGATGAAAGGATTACTTGGTATAATAAATAGTGGTGCTAGAAATATGTATCAAGTATTGTTATATTATTTTGAGTGGATTAGAAATTATGGCCAGAAGAAGAAATTACCTTGTTTTAACTTTGACCTTGATTGGTAACTTTGACCTTAGAGCTGGGGTGATGCAAAGATTGCTTGGCATGCTATATAGTGGTGCTGCAAATGTGTATCAAGTTTTGTTATATTATTTTCAGTGGATTTGAAAGTATGGCTGGAGAAGAAATGACCTTGTTTTAACGTTGACCTTGGTTTGTGATCTTGACCTTGATGCTGGAGTAATGAAAAACTATGTGACACTCCATTTAGTGATGATGCATATATGCATGAAGTTTAATTAAATATCTTAAACGAATCAGAAGATATGGGGACACTCCATTTAGTGATGATGCATATATGCATCAAGTTTAATTAAATATCGTAAACGAATCAGAAAATATGGGGGACAAGGGAAAGTTTACATATGTACGGACAGAAGGAGACTATCCTATAACACCTAGGTCTTTCATCAGATGTTTACTTTTATTTATTTATTTATTTTTAAGAATCAGTGGAACTACAGTAATAAAGTTCCCCACAGCAAGAATTTAGATTACCGTATTTTTTGGACTATAGGTCGCACCCGAATATAGGTCGCATTGCCCAATTATTGCCAAAGAATTGGAAAAATCCATATATAGGTCGCACCTACGTCAAAATGTGGACCGTGTTTAGCTCTGCTGCAAATGTCTCTTCCACAGGAGCGCACAGCAAGGCTTTTAAGAAGATTAACACTTAAAAACAATTAATTGTTTGATAAAAAATTATAGCAAATATGTGTCTGAGCTGAACTTTTCTTTAATAAATGAATAATTTTAGCAGGATAAACACCTAAAATATATATATTTGTTAGCTGACATTGTTTTAAGAGTGTGTTTCAGTTTGATTTTTGTTAATAAATGATTACAAATCTGCTTATTTTATAAAAAGCCATATATAGGTCGCACCTGACTATATAGGTAGCAGGCCATGAAAAAATTGTAAAAAGCCTCGACCTATAGTCCGGAAAATACGGTACTGTAAGGTGCAAGTCATTGAATTTTTTTTAAATTTTACCTCTATTACACTACTGTATAAGAGTGCATTTGAACCTTGACGTGATGAATTTTACCCACCATATTCTCCACACGAAGCTCATAAGGCATCGGGTTGTAGACCATCAGCTGCACTTCACAAACATCTCCTTGAACCCACTGGAAATCTAAAAAAATAAAAAAATAAAAAATTTGATCATGACTGAAATACAGAACTTTAGTGTGAAAAAATATGCTCACACAAATCGCTATTAAAATATGTTCAAAGAAAATGTTAGTTGCAGATTAAAATGTAAATATGAAAAGTACAATTGTTTACATATCAGCATTTTTTCATTCAGCCTTTATTTAGACACGTTAATGGGAGTGGTGGCGCAGAGGTTAAGAAAGTGCGCTTGTGATCGGAAGATCGCCGGTTCAAGCCCCGGTACCGACAACATCAAAGATGTGGGTGGGATAAGTGAAGCGGTCACACCTGTCTCCACCCTCATCTGCCCCACTCTGGGCCCTTGAGCAAGGCCCTTAACCCACACCATCTGCTCCCCCGGGAACCCTAGATATCAGCTCTCTGCTCCACACAGAGGGCTGTGGTTGCTCGGTGGTCTGTGGTTGTGTCAGGAAGGGCATCCGGCGTAAAAACAACTGCCAAATCTTCGTGCGACTAGATCGCTGTGGTGACCCCTAACGCAAGGAAAAGCCAAAAAAAAAAAAAAATCCCATTGAGCCTCGGGGACTTACTGCATTTACAAGAGAGACCTAATTTCGTTAACAAAGCGTGATGACAACAGTGGATAACAACGTCAACTATAGAAAATCATAAGAGGCTACTTTTTTTTTTAATTTTTTTTTTTACAAATTAAAATAAAATGGCAACCAAAAGGACAGTAAAAAAACAGCTAGGTTATAAGGCAGTGTAGAAAACTAAAAACAGGAACATGTCTGCATTGGTCATTGCCAGGAACTTAACAGATGTTTAAAGTCTCTTAGAAAGGTCAAGGACGAGAGCTTCAGATCTTTTTGTAAGATATTCCAGGAAACAGGAGCAGAGTAGGAGAAGGCCCTTTTGTCTAGTTCAGTCTGTACTGAGGGGACATTGCATGTAATAATGTCCTGAGAGCGCACGCTGTAGTTGAACTCACGCAGAGACATGCAGGAGATGTACAAACCGGATTCCAAAAAAGTTGGGACACTAAACAAATTGTGAATAAAAACTGAATGCAATGATGTGGGGATGGCAAATGTCAATATTTTATTCGTAATAGAACATAGATGAAAGATCAAAAGTTTCAACTGAGTAAACTACTGCTACTTGTCCCAACTTTTTGGGGATTTGTTGACAGTGAAATATTGAATCAACATATTTTTCCTTTAAAATGTTACATTTACTCAGATTAAACTTTTGATCGGTCATCTATGTTCTATTACGAATAAAATATTGACATTTGCCATCTCCACATCATTGCATTCAGTTTATATTCACAATTTGTTTAGTGTCCCAACTTTTTTGGAATCCGGTTTGTAGCAATAAGTGGCTGGAAAAAGGAAATTGAGCATATAACGAACAGCTGGAAGACCAATTAACACTAATTAGGTCAATTGACAACATGATTGGGTATAAAAAGAGCTTCTCAGAGTGTCAGTGTCTCTCAGAAGCCAAGATGGTAAGAGGATCACCAATTCCACCATTGTTGCGCAGAAAGATAGTGCAGCAATACCAGAATGGTGTTACCCAGCGTAAAATAGCAAAGACTTTTAAGTTATCATCATCAACCGTGCATAACATCATCAAAAGATTCAGAGAATCTGGAACAATCGCTGTGCGTAAGGGTCAAGGCCGTAAAACTCTACTGGATGCTCGTGATCTCCGGGCCCTTAAACGTCACTGCACCTCAAACAGGAATGCCACTGTCAAGGAAATAACAGAATGGGCTCAGGAATACTTCCAGAAAGCATTGTCAGTGAACACAATCCACCGTGCCATCCGCCGTTGCCAGCTGAAACTCTACAGTGCAAAGAGGAAGCCATTTCTAAGCAAGCTCCACAAGCTCAGACGTTTGCACTGGGCCAGGGGTCATTTAAAATGGAGTGTGGCAAAATGGAAGACTGTTCTGTGTCAGATGAGTCACGATTTGAAGTTCTTTATGGAACACTGGGATGCCAGACCACATTCTGCAGCAATCACAACATCATGGCTACGTAGGAGAAGGATCCGGTACTGAAATGTCCAGCCTGCAGTCCAGATCTTTCACCTATAGAGAACATTTGGTGCATCATAAAGAGGAAGGTGCAACAAAGAAGGCCCAAGACGATTGAACAGTTAGAGGCCTGTATTAGACATGAATGGGAGAGCATTCCTATTTCTAAACTTGAGAAACTGGTCTCCTCTGTCCCCAGACGTCTGTTGAGTGTTGTAAGAAGAAGGGGGGATGACACACAGTGGTAAAAATGGACTTGTCCCAACTTTTTTGGGATTTGTTGACGCCATGAAATTTTGAAACAACATATTTTTCCCTTAAAATGATACATTCTCTCAGTTTAAACTTTTGATCTGTGATTTGTGTTCTATTCTGAATAAAATATTAGATGTTGGCACCTCCACATCATTGCATTCAGTTTTTATTCCAATTTGTTTAGTGTACCAACTTTTTTGGAATTTTTTCTTTTTTTTTTTCTTCTTTTTTTTTTTCTTTCAGCTTCTCCCTTCGTTAGGGGTCACCACAGCGAACTAGTCGCATGGTACCATGTACCAACTTTTTTGGAATCCGGTTTGTATATTAATACTAGAAACATTACAAGGAGTAAAACATATTCACTTTCACTTTGAGTTTTATTTCTTCAAAGCAGTATACATACGTTTTCTACAATAAAAAAAAAATCACATAAGAATGCATATTTTATTGTTTTAGTTTTTAGAAACTGGGCAAAAACGATATTAATTTTTCCTTCTTTACAAGAATCTCATCTTTTATTTTGTGTCAGAGTGTAAAAATATCAATAAATGTTAAAAATCATTAGATACAGTGAGGAAAATATTTGAACACCCTGCAACTTTGTAAGTTTTCCCACTTAGAAATCATGGAGGGGTCTGAAATTTTTATCTTAGGTGAATGTCCACTGTGAGAGACATAATCTAAAAAATAAAATAAAAATCGGAAATCACAATGTATGATTTTTTTTAAATAATTTATTTGTGTGTTACTGCTGCAAATAGGTACTGCTTAAACATTACACAATTACTTTAGAAACTTGTTTCTTTTATTAAGGACAAAAAATTATCTATCGGTACTATCTTAACATCACTTGTTTATCTTAAAATATCTTTAAACTATGATTTTTTTATGTTTCTGTAAGTTGCAAATTAGACGAGGAAATGACATCACCAAGCATGAAAGTGTCTGAAGTATCCCAATATTGTTTAGAGTACAAGTACTTGAGGTTAGTATTGGGCCAATACAAATATTAGTATTGTATTGGGACACCACTAAACGAGTGAGAGAATTTTTGTTTGAGATTTATTTTACTTTATTTTAATCCTTTGTTTACGTACACAAACATCACTCTGCCTTTAAACAATTTGGGGGACCCAGATGGTGGTGAAGTTGTGGCTTTGTAAGCTTTTTATAGTTCAGTTAACAACATTTAAGTTAACTGGAGGCATGCTTCAACCCCACTGCTTATACACACTGGATAGATTTTAATAGAGCTCTCAGAAATTATTCATTGACCCTACATTTGCAACTTGTTAAATTTCAGGTTCAGGATAGCTGCCACAGCTATTAGACCTTAAAGGTGCAGTCTGTAAGTTTCTGTAGAACGCAGCACTTAGAAAAATTTTCAACAGGGAAAGCATTCTGGTCCCTCCCCCTCAGAGCCATATATGGCTCTGCTCCCCCTTGCTCTCGCTGAAATTCAGCTCAGCTTCCTTAGCTCCGCCTCCACTGCATGTCCTGTCGCAGCCGCTGCCATATTCTGTGTTTATATGTTAATAAAACGTTCTAAAAAATAAAATAAAAACATGGAGCGCTGGTCCAGCACACCAGAACACCAGGAAATCTGCAGAGCCTCGCGCAGCCACGTTGAACCCGAGTTTAATTCGCTCGTGACAAATTCATTCATTTCCTCATTGTTTCAGTCATGGAGTCAGCGGAGGAGGAAGCGATCACTTGACTTTTGGCAAAAAAAAAAAAAGAAAAGTCCAGATCAGGGATGAAGAAGGGGAATTTAATACATTTGTGTCACATACAAAACAGTTTTGCATCGCTTTGCAATCCTTTGAACGAGAACGTGCGCGGCCGCTGGGGCTGGGACAGGCGGGGGCGTGGGTTAGGGGCGTGAGAAGCTCTGTTTTTATTGGCTGGTTAAAAACTCTGTTTTTATTGGCTGGTTAAAAACTCTGTTTTTATTGGCTGGTTAAAAACTCTGTTTTTATTGGCTGGTTAAAAACTCTGTTTTTATTGGCTGGTTAAAAACTCTGTTTTTATTGGCTGGTTAAAAACTCTGTTTTTATTGGCTGGTTAACGGCGGGTCACAGTGGGTTTTTAGAAATGCTTGGAGAAGCAAGGGGAATATAGTTTTTTCAAAGATTACTTGTCTAACATCAGTCTGTCAGGAGATAGTGACAAAGTGAAGAAATATGTTAAAAAATTATTTTTAGAAAACTTACAGACTGCACCTTAAAACCAACACAGACATGGCCATGATTAGGTTAGTTTTACAAATTATGAGCTAAAATTTTCATGGGGTTATAATAAACGGAATTGAATTGAAATTACTTGAAAACCATTCACAACACACTCCCAACACCAATAGATGGATCGAGATCTAGCAACAGATGGGTTGTAACAGCTAAAAAAAATGACTCCCATCAGTTGTCAACATAGTACAGTTTAAAATTCTGGCATGAGGAGTGGTGCAAGATTTGCATTATTTTACAGAAATATTAAGTATATTGACTTTATTGTAACTTTATTGCTCTGCTCGTTGATCTGTGGTTTGACCAGAGCACCCGTGTTGCACACGCCTTTTGTTTTGAAACTGTTTTCCAGTAACTTTTTATTAATGTTTAGTTTGTTCAGCTTCTTTCTCTTCTTCAGCCTCCACTCGATCATGAAGATTGTCATTATAATTATTGCTCTGTGGAGTTGATTACTTTTACATGCTTGGATTTTCTTTCATTGCCTGTGCAGTGTGTACAGTATATAGATTAGTGGTCAATATGAATACAACAGATAGTATTACGGTATATTGTATTTCTCTGTAGGGTGCAGTAAACACCCTCAGTTCTTTCTTTTACCCTTAAATGATTTTTACAGTTTGTTAGAGATAGTTGGACAAAATAATTTACTCTTTAAGAAATCAAAGACAAAAAGAAGGAATGATAAAACTTTATATAGTTAGGAAGAGAAAGAAATCTAAAACATGGAGCCTTGGGAAATCACTTCTGAATACTAACACGTGAAGAATTAAGATTGAGGTAGGACCTATAAAATAGTTAAAATATATATATTAATATTGTTTTTTTTTTCTTTCTGTAGTGCATTTCACACTTAATTGGCTTGCTATTAGAACATGCCTGTGAGGCAGACCTGGGGTAGTGTGGAGCATTTGTAACAGATATCTTTCTTTGGACTGGCTTAATTTCCCCAGGGTCATAGCTGCAGTTTGCCATCCATAAATCCTTTCTCCTGTCAGGGTCCGAGGTGGGATTTTCAGGCCCTTTTTGCAAGTCTGATTATTGCAATGGACTGTCCAAATGTAGTACTAGAATGTTGAATGTTTAAAAATGAGCACAAGGCTTTAGTGGGGCTTAAATAGATTTTCAATAAAACTAAACTTTACAATATAATGTTGAGGAACAATAAACACTAAAGTGTCAGTTTGCTTTTTTCTCCACAAGTGAGGTTCTTTTTCTTAGGATAAATGCAGCTCTTCTGTTAGCATTGAAATCATAAAAAGAATACAAACATTGCTCCCTGAAATGGTTTATTCTGGATGGATATTTAATTAATTCCTAGAGTAATTTCACATCATCATCCCTGCTGGTTCATCACAGTATTAACATTAATTTTATATTAAAAAACTAACCAAGACTCATTGTAATTTTTGCTTACATTGTAAAAGCTCAGTTTTCAATCTATATTGTGCATAATTAAACCTTGGTTTTGACTATAGTTTTTATATTTAGAGAAAAGACCCACAGGATGTTTAAAACTTAGTTTAGTCCCAATTTTAGTGTAATGGTCATTACAGTCAAATTTATAATTATTGACACGATTAAATTTTAACAAAATTGTAAACTTTTATTAGCTTGAGTGGTCATGATCAGCACACCTCTTTAAAGGCTTGTAGAGTGCAGCCTCTGAAATTGATAGTCTGCTGATGGTAAGGTGCAGTTTGTATAGATTTAGATTTAATTTATACACTTCTTCCAGTGTGACAGGAAGAGTGAGAGAAAACTGAAAGTTATGCACCATAACTCATGTTCCCTGAAGGAAGGGAACGAGGTGCAACATACTTGCTATGGGAATTGCGCCCCCGCGCAATTACCTGAAGGAATATACTCACGCCTTTACGGCTAGGGGCGTCACCGCCGCGCCAGAGGCCCCGCCCTCTGAGTACTTAAGCGGCTTGCGCCCCTCCATCTTTCTCCAAAATTGCACTTCACCGAGCTTTCAGCATTGAAAAGGGCCAGATATGTTGCACCTCGTTCCCTTTCTTCAGGGAACATGAGTTATGGTGCATAACTTTCAGTTCCCTTTCAGTCGGTCTCTCGGTGCAACATACTTGCTATGGGAACGTAATCCATTCACGCCCTTGAAATGCTCAGCAAAGTACAAGTGAGAACATCCGTCCTAAAAGACAGGCATCTCCCAGCTACTATCACATTTTGTCTAAGGACATTCTATGATAAAGTCAAAAAAACTCTACCAGCTCAAGCACAGATAAGACAAAAGACATGTTGCATTTTGGTGGCGGTGCAAGGAGATAAGTCTGTGAGCAATCATTCAGATAAGCACAGTCTACAGATGGGCTCAGCCGGCTCCATCTGAGTGCATACAGAGACATCTGGGGGGGGACAGTTATTCCAACAGCTTCAGACTCCAGGAGAGGTTTGCAGTCAGCCTTTTTTCAAGGTTGCTTGGGTCCCGATTAGATTACAGGTAGTCCCCGACTTACGAGCGCTCTTACTTACGAGGTCCCGGACTTACGAGCATGCATCTCATTAAAAAAAAAAAAAAAAATAATAATATATATATATATATATATTTTTTTTTTTTACTTTTTTTTTTTTAATAAATGAATACATGTACAGTACTGGACAGTCACCAAGCACTTAGCCTATCCTAACACAGTTTTTAAAGATGAAGGAATAAGTTGAATTGTCTCCCTTTCACATAAAGGGAGCAAGCTCCCTATGGAGCCTGCAGGGAGGAGGGAGACAATTCAACTGACTCCTTCATCTTTAAAAACTGTGTTAGGATAGGCTAAGTGCTTGGTGACTGTACAGTACTGTACATTTATCTATTTATTAAAAATATACAGTATATACAGTATTTTTATTTTTTATTGTTTTTTATTTATAAATAGATAAATGTACAGTACTGTACAGTCACCAAGCACTTAGCCTATCCTAACACAGTTTTTAAAGATGAAGGAGTCAGTTGAATTGTCTCCCTCCTCCCTGCAGGCTCCATAGGGAGCTTGCTCCCTTTATGTGAAAGGGAGACAATTCAACTTATTCCTTCATCTTTAAAAACTGTGTTAGGATAGGCTAAGTGCTTGGTGACTGTCCAGTACTGTACATGTATTCATTTATTAAAAAAAAAAAAAAAAAAAAAAAAAAAAAAAATATATATATA
>JBBPBX010050292.1:0-12395 GCA_038048925.1 Garcialebias charrua | reverse complement strand
TTTTTTACTATGTGATCCTACTTACAATTTTTTGACTTACGAGCGCCCCCTAGGGACGGAACTCGCTCGTAAGTCGGGGACTACCTGTAGTTGCTTTATTTATTTTCAGGGCAGGCTACAGTGTACTCTGACTGCAGCCTTGAGTCCAGGTGCCGTCTGGGTCCAAATTCGTCCGAATTATGTGAGCTTTCATTCAATCCGAGCTACAGGTCCGCGTCTCCCACCTGATAAAGCCCGCTCGGCTGTAAACGAGTCCCAAAACACACCACAGGTCCCATCGTGCGATTCAGCTCGAACAACAGCTGGTTCATTGAGGTCATAGCTCCGATCAAAGAATCATTCTGAGCAGGAAGTTTCGCCAGCGCATTGATCGCTGCGGAAGTCTTCCTCAGTTTCCAGTAGCAGAATCCTCTGCCAAAGCCAAAGAGCAGCGCACCTGCTACCATAAGTCCAATTATCCACAGATCTTCCACGTCCTTGACTGAAAGAACGGTCAGACACATCAACTTCCACTCGCCCCACGAGTCCATAATGTAACCAACCGCGTGCGTGTCGAGGGGGCACGCCGGTCCTCCTGGCCCGGAGCGCTTCGTGGAAAAAATGTTATCGATAGAGGAGACGGCCCACACAATTAAATCCATTTCCAAATTGCTTCGAGTGAGCACTGAAGAGTTGCAGACGAGACAAAAATGCAAAGGCAGGGAGGAGGAAAACTTTAGGGCAGGAGAGGAGCAGAGAGTGACCTGCTTCGCCAAGAGACGGAAGTAGAAGTATATATGTATACATCAAATAGAGACAGCTTAAGCGTGCTCCATCAGTGTGAATACTTATCATCCCCTTTTCCCAATGGAACATCCTAAAAAACTGGAGGAAAAAAATTGACCCACCACGTAACAAGAAATTGGGTGGCAGATGTAGAAGTAGAAAACCCAAGCCAAGCACAGGGTAACCTCTCAAGTCCTTGTTAACTTTGTTATTTGTTTGTTTTGGGACAAAGCAACTAAAGCCTTAGGCTCTCAGCCAGATCCCTTCAGAGGCCAGGCTGAAAGTTGCCACAACTCTGGACGTGGGTGTAGAAGCTGCCCATGCGCCTGAGTCAGTAGGTCCCTGTGAGAAGGCAATTGCCATGGTATCCCAGATAGCATTGAAATCAGCTCCGGGAACCACGTTTTCTGTGGCCACCTGGGGGCTATGAGAATCAAGGAGAGAGCTCCCTGACGTACCCGTTCCAATGTCGCCCCGATCAAAGGGACAGGTGGAAAGGCATAGTAGAGCACCCCTGCAGGCCAATCCTGTGCCAGAGCATCCATATCCAATGGAGCGTCTGCTTCCCTCAAGGAGAAGTAGAGGTCACAGTGTGAGCTAGCCCTGCAGGCAAACAGGTCCACAGAGGCTTTCCCAAATCGTGACCAGACCTGTTCCACAATCCGTGGGTTCAGGCTCCATTCTGACGCCAAAAGAGGTCCTCTTGAAAGGGCGTCCGCCCCATAATTTAGTTCACCAGGGACATGAGTCGCCCTAAGTGACAAGATTCTTGGAGCACACCATGTGAGCATCCTCTGTGCCAGTCCTAGGAGGGCCCGGGACCTTGTCCCTCCCTCTCTGTTGATGAAGGACACTGTGGTCCTGTTATCTGATTTCACCAGGATATGTTGTCCAGCAATCAGACCTTTGTTGAAGAAGTATTTTAGTGACAGAAATATGGCCAACAACTCCAGAAAGTTGATATGTAATCTTGCTTCCTGTTCATTCCAAAGGCCGCGGGCGTTCTGATTTCTACAGGTCGCTCCACATCCTGTTTTTGAGGCGTCCGTCGTGATGACCACACGAGATGACACCCTTCCTAATGAGACCCCTTCCATGAAAATGGACAAATCTCTCCAGGGTTCCAGGGCCTCCAGGCACTCTTGGTCTTGGGCAGCACGGTGGCACAACTGGTAGAGCTGCTACCTATCAGCGAGAAGGTTGCCGGTTCAAATCCCGGTCCGGGGCCTTTCTGGGTGGAGTTTGCATGTTCTCCCCGTGCATGCGTGGGTTTCCTCCGGGTACTCCGGTTTCCTCCCACAGACCAAAAAACATGCATGTTAGGCTGATTGGTGACTCTAAATTGACCCTAGGTGTGAGTGTGAGAGTGGATGGTTGTTTGGTGTGAGTGAGACAGGTCCCTCTTGTAAATGAGTCCCCGTGACTCAACGAGGCTAGCCTGTATAAATAAAGGTTGAATGAATGAATAACCTTCTCTGCCTGATTAGGCAGGTCGGGCTGTATCCGTTGGTTTAGCCATAACTGTATGGGCCGCATTTTCAGTAATGCGTGTGGCACACAGGGAATGGCTGTCGCCAAGAGGCCTAAGAGGCATTGGCAGGTTTTCACAGGGACCCGTTGGTCCAGTTTAAATCTCTCCAGGCAAAGGCAAATTCATTCATTCATTCAACCTTTATTTATACAGGCTAGCCTCGTTGAGTCACGGGGACTCATTTACAAGAGGGACCTGTCTCACTCACACCAAACAACCATCCACTCTCTCACTCACACCTAGGGTCAATTTTAGAGTCACCAATCAGCCTAACATGCATGTTTTTTGGTCTGTGGGAGGAAACCGGAGTACCCGGAGGAAACCCATGCATGCACGGGGAGAACATGCAAACTCCACCCAGAAAGGCCCTCGGACCGGGATTTGAACCGGCAACCTTCTCGCTGAGAGGCAGCAGCTCTACCAGTTGTGCCACCGTGCTGCCCAAATGGAGGAATGGAGGAAACTCGTTCCTTCGAGAACCATGCTCTGTACTGGAGGGTGTCGATCTGTACTCCCAAAAATACGGTAACCCGCGATAGAGTCAAATCGCTTTTTTGTAGGTTTATGACAAAACCAAGTGACTCCAGGTAAAAATTCACCCTATAGGAGTGTGACTGGGCCTACTTTCTGCTTTCAGCCAGAATCAGCAGGTCATCAAGGTAATTCATGACCCTGAGTCCTTGATTCCTAAGAGGGGTCAGGGTTGCATCCAGACATTTAGTAAATGTACGCGGAGCAGTCTTTAAACCAAAGGGTAAAGCTTTGAATTCATAAGTGTTACCCTCGAAGGCAAAGCGGAGAAACTTCCTGTGTTTCCTCCATACGCCTATATGAAAATATGCATCTTTTAAATCCACTGTACACACGTAGTCTCTAGGTCTCACAGACTGGAGGACTTGCCGTAATGTAAGCATCTTGAACTTAAATGTTTTAATCCTCTTGTTGAGAGTCCTGAGATCCAGAATCGGTCTCAGGGAATGATCCTTTTTGGGTACCAGGAAGTATTTACTGTAGTGGCCAGAGCATAGCTTGCGTCCTGAGACCAGGCTAATCACTCCCTTTTGCAGCATTGTTGAGACTTCCTCCGTCAGTACGTGTGCACGTTTAGGGTTAATTTTAGATTGCAGCACCCCTGTGAAGCGGGGCGGTCTTTTTGAGAACTGCAACTTGAGCCCATGACGTATCGTTGTCATGACCCACTCATTTGGTAAACACGCCTTCCATGCCTACGCATGCGCACTGAGCCTGGAGGGCATGTTGAATTGCTGCTCGTCGTGTTTTAGCGTCAGAGGGGTGACCTTTGACCCCTCTTGCACTCCTCTGAGCAGGTTGCTCGGCCCAACAGAAGATATCGCGAGATCTGACCGTCCTTGGCAGAGCTCGTGTATCTTGCTGTGTTTCATAGTTTGACCATATGGTTCGTTTATAAAAATGGGACTCGAGTCAAGAACCAGGGCAATCTGTGCTTTGGTACTTTTATTTTTGTACATGTCTGAAACAGTGTTTGTTTTGTTTACACATGCACAATTCGAGTCATGTTTGGTGCGCACACACATACCACTCACTCATCGTAGTTTTTTACAAGGGGAGACTGGGCTCAAGAGGTCAGGTTCCCATACCACGTGGGCGGGCAAACCTGTAAAATTGTCAGATCGTCCTGTTTCATCAGGTTCGAGTCTGTCTTCCACATTGGGTCACTGAAGAGGTCCTTGGCCGCTTTTGGAAGGTTTCGCCGCCACCAGCGGGTCTCTTCCGTGGTGGGCCACGCGTGTCTTCCTTTGGGGGATGCAAAGCTTTTCCTCGGCAACCCCTCGCGGAGGGCTTCCGCCTGTGTGCGTCTTTGTTCCAGCCTGGCCTGGACGCGTTCCAATGCTCCCCCGAAGTCCCGTCGACTCGATGGGGTGCTGGAGGAAAGTGGACCACTGGTTTTCTGGGAGGTCCGACAGAGTTAGCCAA
This sequence comes from Garcialebias charrua, assembly GCA_038048925.1. NCBI lineage: Eukaryota > Metazoa > Chordata > Actinopteri > Cyprinodontiformes > Rivulidae > Garcialebias > Garcialebias charrua. The sequence goes on along the minus strand of JBBPBX010050292.1, from coordinate 8,143 downwards.
AGATGGCGCTGGGCGACAACTATTTCTGCCATTGCCTTACCTTGGGAAATGGACGGACGGACGGACGGGCAGGCGGGTGGGCGGGCGGACGGGCAGGCGGGCAGGCGGACGGACGGACGGACGGACGGATAGACAGACAGATAGATATGAATAAACAGCATTTTCAAAGAAAAAAATTAAATTGACAATAACTGATGGAGGAAAATAGGACATTTTTAAAGGACTATAAAGTGGTATTTTCTACATACAAGTTGATTATTATTGTTCCTTCAAATTACATTTTTCAGTACTTAAGTCACCATTTTGAGCCATCCATGGTGTAAACAGGTGATCAGCCACCTTTTTAGTGACTGTTTTTAAAGAACAATTTCAAGACTTATATTACACTTTTGTTTTTGAGAATAGAGTTCATATTTTTGGGTGGATGAGATTCGCCCGGAGTTCCTTAGGGCTCTGGATGTTGTAGGGTTGTGTTGGCTTACGCGACTCTGCAATATCGCGTGGACATCGGGGGCAGTTCCCTTGGATTGGCAGACTGGGGTGGTGGTTCCCCTATTTAAAAAGGGGGACCGTAGGGTGTGTTCCAACTATAGGGGGATCACACTCTTAAGCCTCCCTGGTAAGGTCTATTCAGGGGTTCTGGAGAGGAGGGTCCGTCGGATAGTCGAACCTCGGATTCAGGAGGAGCAGTGTGGTTTTCGTCCTGGTCGTGGAACACTGGACCAGCTCTACACCCTCAGCAGGGTCCTGGAGGGTGCGTGGGAGTTTGCCCAACCAGTTTACATGTGTTTTGTGGACTTGGAGAAGGCATTCGACCGCGTCCCTCGGGGGGTTCTGTGGGGGGTACTCCGGGAGTATGGGGTACCAGGCCCTTTGATAAGGGCTGTTAGGTCCCTGTACGACCGGTGTCAGAGCTTGGTCCGCATTGCCGGCAGTAAGTCAGGCTCGTTTCCGGTGAGAGTTGGACTCCGCCAAGGTTGCCCTTTGTCACCGATTCTGTTCATAACTTTTATGGACAGAATTTCTAGGCGCAGCCAAGGTGTTGAGAGGATCCGTTTTGGTGACCTTAGAATCGCTTCTCTGTTTTTTGCAGATGATGTGGTCCTACTGGCTTCATCAGTTCGTGATTTACAACTTTCACTGGAGCGGTTTGCAGCCGAGTGTGATGCGGCCGGGATGAGGATCAGTTCCTCCAAATCCGAGGCCATGGTCTTGAGCCGGAAAAGGGTAGCATGCCCTCTCCGGGTCGGGGAGGAGGTCCTGCCCCAAGTGGAGGAGTTTAAGTATCTCGGGATCTTGTTCACGAATGAGGGAAAACTGGAGCGTGAGATCGATAGGCGGATAGGTGCAGCGTCCGCAGTGAAGCGGGCGCTGTACCGGTCTGTCGTGGTGAAGAGAGAGCTGAGTCAAAAGGCAAAGCTCTCAATTTACCGATCGATCTACGTTCCCACCCTCATCTATGGTCATGAGCTTTGGGTTATGACCGAAAGAACAAGATCTCGGATACAAGCGGCTGAAATGAGTTTTCTCCGCAGGGTGGCTGGACTCTCCCTTAGAGATAGGGTGAGAAGCTCAGTCATCCGGGAGGGACTCGGAGTAGAGCCGCTGCTTCTCCACATCGAGAGGAGCCAGTTGAGGTGGCTCGGGCATCTGGTTAGGATGCCTCCTGGACGCCTCCCTGGTGAGGTGTTCCGGGCATGTCCCACCGGGAGGAGACCCAGAGGAAGACCCAGGACGCGCTGGAGGGACTATGTTTCTCGGCTGGCCTGGGAACGCCTTGGGATTCCCCCGGAGGAACTGCTCCAAGTGGCTGGGGAGAGGGAAGTCTGGGCCTCCCTACTTAGGCTGCTACCCCCGCGACCCGACCCCGGATAAGCGGAAGAAGATGGATGGATGGATGGATGGATGGAGTTCATATTTTTGTGGCCGGTGATTACTTTCATCTTGACAGTTATAAACCACATGTGAAAACGTTTGGACACCGCTGTTTATAACCTTTCCACAAAACCCAAGTTCCAAATGCCTGCCATTTCTTTTGACAAAAGTTAAAAAACAATTAAATAAGAATTGTCTGTCAGCTACCTTAGCAAAAGTACAAGGACTAGAAGCAATGGGAACATGCTTAGTTTAATATCTTGAGTCAATCAAAAATATTAAACTTTTCAAGGTTGAATAAATGAGAATCTCCAAAAAACAGTATAAAAAGAAAGAAGGAAAAAAACTGTGTTTCAAATCATTAACGGTTAATTAGCATCACTCCAGAAACACTTGCTTGGATACTGACTATTAACAGCATGTGAGTGATTTTTGTAAAATGCTGCCACAGACAGTGAACAGGTCACAAACAGGTTTGGACTCACCTATCTTCTTACACCGTTCCTCTCCTCTGTTGTGCATGATTATCGGCGAGTAGATGAAGGGACTGGCAGTGGACATGTTCTGTCCCAGCAGGCCTTTAACTTTGTGTGGCCGCAGACCGACAGGAAGATCGAGGAGCTTCACTGATCTGGATTAAACATCACAGAAACAACCCCACAAATTAGTTAATCAAAAACCTTTGGCATGACAATAAATAAATAAATAACACTAAACTTTGGTTAAAGGTTCAGTCTGCAGTTTTTGGTAGAGCATAGCACTTAGGAAAATTTTCATCTGGGAAAGAATTCTGGTCCCTCCCTCCTCAGAGCCATATATGGCTCAGCTGCTCTTGCTGTCGGTGAAATTCAGCTCTGCTTCCGAATGCTCCGCCTCCACTACATTTCCTCTCAGCAGCTGCGAAGTTCTGTGATTATATGTTAATAAAACGTTCTAAAAAATAAAATAAAAACAGGGAGCGCTGGTCCAGCACACCAGAACACCAGGAAATCTGCAGAGCCGCGCGCAGCCACGTTGAACCCGAGTTTAATTCGCTCGTGACAAATTCATTCATTTCCTGAATGTTTCTGTCATGACTCAGCGGAGGATGAAGCGATCACTTGACTTTTGGCAAAAAAACAAAAGAAAAGTCCAGATCAGGGATGAAGAAGGGGAATTTAATACATTTGTGTCACATACAAAACAGTTTTGCATCGCTTTGCAATTATTTCAACGAGAACCTGCGCGGCCGCTGCGGGCTGGGACGGGGGGGGGGTTAGGAGCGTGAGAAGTGAGAAGCTCTGTTTTTATTGGCTGGTTAACGGCGGGTCACTGTGGCTTTTTTGAAATTCTTATTTACCACCTGGAGAAGCAAGGGGACTACTGTATAGTTTTGTCAGAGATTACAGGGTATATGCAGAAATTCTAGAGTTGAATTTAATACCTTTTAATACCTTTTTAATACCATCAAAATATTTTTTAATACCATCACGGCACCGAGCTGTAACCGTAGCGGCAACCTGTTGTATTTCAGTTCCATGCAACTAATTGTAAAGTGATAAGATTACTGTCATTTTCTTCCTAAACTTTGGTAGTAAATGTAGTTTTATAACAATTACTGGATACAGTACATCAATTTGCTTCTTGCCTCAATAAAAGCACTGACCTATTTGTTATTTAAATCTAACCCAAGAGAAAAAGTTTAATTGTTCCCACACACAGCATATCTCTAATGGCAAACAAAAAACTGTAAACTTGAAAACAGAACAGTTTAGTTAAAATAATTCAACACTGAACACATGCATAATTCAAAAAGAGAGGGAGAAAAATAATAACTACTGTATTTTTCATCCTGTAAGTTGCAGTTTTTTGCATAATTTACATGCCTTGCAACTTATAGGACGAAGTGACATATTTATAGATTTTTTCCCCCCATATTTATAAACCATTTGACTGAAATATGACCGTTTCCATTCATTCTGACTGAAAAAAAAAACCTGCAGTTCCTGATGGCCCCATAGTAGTATAGTGTATGGCATGCTGTTGTATCATGTAATAGGAAAACGTGCCTTTAATGACAAATTAAAAAAAGTTCAAGACAAAAACAACTGGACTTTATTTATTATACTATTTATTATACTATTATACTATACTTTGTTTTTTTTATTGCACTTTTTAGAATTCACCATGTCCTGGATGACTGAGAATCTTCACTAGCTATTAATGACCCAATCGGCCTGCCATACTCTCCCCACCTCTCTGCTCACTGCTTCAATCCAGCAGCCAGCTGCACCACGGTGGCGAAATGCAGCTAATTTGACCATTAAAGTGCATTTATTAAGAAAATGATAGACAGAAACACACCTCTGCTATAATTTCGAGCTAACAAATAATTGTTTAGGTATTTTTCTTGTTAAATGACGGCGAAACGAGCCGCGCTCCTTTTTCCTGTTTTCACCGCTGAGCGATCACGGTGCACACAGGCAGCGACACTTTTTAAAAAAAATAAAGCCGATTTAACCATTAAAGTACATTTATTAAGAAAACGTTAGACTGAGACACACCTTTTGCTATAATTTCGAGCTAACAAACAATTGTTTAGGTAAATTTCTTGTTAAATGTCGGAAGATAAAGTCGCGCTCCTCTTTCCTGTTTCTTTTTACAGACATGATCAGCCTCGGCCAGCTGTAGGTGCGCGCGCACACTGACTGACGATATGACGTCTTTGTTTTAGCTAAGGTCCTACTTGGAACATAAAATTAGAAAAGATAAATAAATTCACAGACCTTTTTTTAGACGCCAGAAAGGGAAAAATATAGTTGTGTAGGTTTTAAAAAATTTAATACCTCGTCAGATGACGTTTATTACTTTTTAATGGCCTTAATTTGTGTTAATTTCATTTACTACCTTTTAATACCTTTTACAACCCCGCGGATACCCTGGATTACTTTGTCTAACATCAGCCTGTCAGTAGATAGTGACAGAGTGAAGAAATATGTTAAAAATGTATTTTTAGACAACTTACAGACTGCACTACAGAACTGCAGACTGCAGCTTTAATGTTTCACAGTAAATTTGTTAAAACTGCTTATGTAGTGTTATTGTTGAATAATTATCACGGAGGAAAGCATGAAATTTATAGTCCTGTTCTTTGGTTACAAGCACAACAAACTTAACTAAAACCAGAAGCACAGGCACATGAACAAAGTTTGTACCCAAAACTTTAAGAAACAATGGGTTTTAATGAATCGACTATGTCTTTGTGAAAAGCTGACGGGGCAGCAAAAGAAAAGCAACAAGAACTAAAGTGCAACAACAAACCATAGGGGAAGAACAATAAGGAGCATAACCAGGGAGGGATTCAGAATGTGGGTTTAGTTCAGTAGTTCTCAAACTGTGGGGTGGGGGTGAAAACCCTGGGGTAGGGCCAGGTGGGGTGTGACTTTGCTGAATGTTTTTTGTTTTGATTTCTCATTAGAATGCCTCATTGCAAAGCACAAAAATCTTTATGTTATACTTACTTTTTTCTTAACAGAATGTAAGTTTAGAAAATGGAGAAATATGTTATCAAGGATTTTAATTGAGGATTTCTACACTGAGTTAATTCATTGAGTATTTTAAAGACAGGAGAAAGACAAGACAGGAGGAAGACGTCACTTCAAAGTGAGTTCTTCTCTATGCCTCGATGGTTGCTTCATTTTTAAAAGCTTGTGACAGGACAGGTGTTGTAGCAAAAAGTGGCTAGGCCCCGCAGGACAGCACACAGCCTGTTATAACCCTTTTGCACTGCTCCTACTCAGCCCCACCTCTGCACAGCCCTGCTCAGATCAGCCTGAATAGACCTTTTACCAGTTGACGTCATCGCGCATGCGCACTCGCATTTTTCCAGAATTTTCCGGAAGTTGGGGGGTGACGTGTCAATACTACTCTGGTGTATTCATTACTGCCAACGGTCGCGGTTTGGAAATATGACTTTTATTGTGTTTATAATTGTTCCAGGCAACGTAAACGAGTAAAAGAAAAAGGTGAGACTTGTTTGTTTTACCAAGTCCCTCTAGGAAAGTCGAGTATCGTATTTTCTGGTGTATAGGTCGCACCTGTGTATAGGTCGCACCATCCAATTATCACCAATAGATTGGAAAAATCCCTAGATAGGTCGCACTGGTGTATAGGTCGCACCTACGTTTAGCTCTGCTGCAAATGTCTGCCACAGGAGTGCACAGCAAGGCTTTTAAGAAGATTAACACTTAAAAACAATTATTTGTTTGATAAAAATTATAGCAAATATGTGTCTGAGCTGAACTTTTCCTTAATAAATGAATATAATTGTGAAATGAGCTGGATTTAAAAATTTGTTTTGTCGAAAGTGATAAGCCGTATATAGGTCGCAGGCCTTGAAAAAACCATAAAAAGATGCGACCTATACACCGGAAAATACGGTATAATGACTAAAAGAAGGATGATGTGGCTTCAAGCGCTTCGCCGGCAGGACTTCACCCCGAAACAAAGCAGCAACGTGTGTAATCGTCATTTTTTTATCTGGCATGGCCATTAATGATCCAAGCTCCATGGATTACGTTCCTACATTACATCTTGGATATGGGAAACAGACAAAACAGAGAACAACCTCCCGCAGCAGAATGCTACTGGACAGTTGCTAAGCTAGCAGCTAGCTAGTTCTACGAGACCTCGCTGTTCCTCAGTCCACTGCCTGTGTTGAAGTTTCAACCTGTTTCAACCTGCGACATGCAAAGAGATTCTTCCTTCAACCCCCCTGAAGAAATAACAGGTGAATAAAATAGCATAAAACATGCAGCTGTATAAAAATGAACAGACCACTGCACTGTTAGCTGTCATCATTTGAACTCTTTCTGCGTTGAAAAAATATACAGTAGTAGTTTCCACAAGACAAACATGTTTTATTAACATTATTTGAGGTCTGACTTTAAAAACATTTCAGCCATTTCTCTGTTTCTGTAAGTTATTCGCACAGTTTTGCTGGGAGCATCGGTGAAATGCTGTCACAGAAAAAAAAAGCAATCCTGTCATCAATGTGTATAAGCATACAGTTTAACTATACACAAGACTGTTTTGTTTATTGTCAAATATGAATTAATACTTTGTTTTACAGCAGCAACTGGCCAACAACTCCTTGCTGACAAAGGGTTTGATGTCAAGTCAGAGGTGGAAAAAGGGAAGCTAGTCTGAACCTGCCCCATTTTCTGCATCCAGCATCCAGACACAAGCAGTTCACTGAGGAAGAGGTATGTATTGTACAAGGAGTGTTGTGACCTTTTTTAGCAGTAAGTGCAATAAAGTAAAAATATCTTTGTAAGTACAGGTGTTTCCGGCAGCGTCTAACTGGCCCGGCGGTGCACAAAGATTCGCTTGCCCGCAGGGCCGACACGCATTTATGGACCTGTCAGGCCTGTCATGATCCAAATATATATATTTTAAATAAATTATGTCGACCGTGACATCACATTTGTTGAAGTTTTTGAAGGACATCACGCTAATCCAATGAAAACTCACAGCACTCCTCAGCTGGCTCAGTCATTCCCTCCCCAATTTGACCAAATTTATATACTGTATTCAAATCCATGTTTATTACAGTAATTGATTAATGAGATAGTCCACACATCCCAAAACACATTGATTGTAGTACATTAAATTTAGAAATGAACACACCAACCTTTAAAAATAAAGAAACTGTGCTCTAATTTGACTTTTAGTGAAGTGGAACTTTTGTTTAGTTAAATTTTTTAATCTGTTAATATACAAATGCTGTTTTAGTCACATTTTATGATTTTGAATCTCTCTAGATAAAGAAAGAGCGTTTACAACAAAAACAGGTCAGTCTCTCTTATCATGGTGACCTAACCAGGCCGAAAGAAAATCCTCTTTATGACTCTGCTGTTGTCAGAGCTGTTCTCTAGTTCAGCTCTCTGGTCATCCAATGACTTAGCAAAAAAAAAAAAAACATAAACATTACACTGTCTAAAGTCTCCAAGTTGTCAGAGAAGGCATCATTAAAAAAAAACATTAGCAGGTTACTGTCTGTCCTAGGCTGCTGTCCTTAACAAGTGAAATGACAAACACAAACACATCTTCTGGTATGTGCTGGTGAAGATTCTCAGTCGTCCAGGACATGATAAAATCAGAACAAGCGCTCAATGCAAAAACAACTGGACTTTATTTGTTGCAGAAAGGGTGAAACGTTTTCTGCAACAAATAAAGTCCAGTTGTTTTTGTATTGAGCGCTTGTTCTGATCTTCTGGTATGTGTCTGT
>JBBPBX010050291.1:12362-25039 GCA_038048925.1 Garcialebias charrua | reverse complement strand
TTCTGTTTGAAAATGTGATATTATTAAATGACCAGGAAGTATATATATTTTTTTAATAAAAAAAATTCTGATTATTGGTAGCCTTTTCTATATTCTGCTGGTGGACCTGCCATTGTGCGTCCGTTTTCTCCTTCGTGTTCCTCTCAAACCCAGCCGGTCGAAGCAGATGGCCTCTTGACCTGAGCCTGGTTCTGCTGGAGGTTTCTTCCTCATGAGGGAGTTTTTCCTTTCCACTGTTGCGTCTATGCTCGTTTAGGATGGGAGATTGTGACGAAGTGAAAACTCAATCTGCTGGCTCCTTAGATAAATATTGTTATTAAATTATTTTTATGTATGTGAATGTTTCTGTTCAGTGCCCTGAGATGACTTCTGTTGTGAACTGGCGCTATATAAATAAACTGAATTGAACTTAATTATCTAAGGGTCCGTTCACATAGGTTTTGCGAATACGCATTTGTATATATTTTTTTATGCTTCAGGACTCATGTCCACAAGGTGACAACATTTCTAGGAGCTCCAAAATATAGTAGTGCTTTTTTTGTTGTTGCTAACTAATTCCAGAGTGAAAAATTCTTGAAACACCACCCTTGTAGTTTGCAGACAGCACAAAGCAACCTTTTAAATGGGATGATGTCATAACGCCACCTCTAATCTAATGACCCGAGGACGTCCTTGTTTCCTCTTTTTTGGTTTATTCTCATTGCAGCGTCACAGCGCCACACACAGGCCTGGCATAGTTACTGCACAGTTTTGAGTTGTCACAAGTTAAAGAGGTCCTCAACACACTGTGAAACGGTAACTCCGCCCCCAGACCAGATTCAAAACCCTCATGAAAATGGGAGTGTCGAGAGACAAGGAGGGGAGGAGGTGGGTGGTTGTGCTGCGTTCACGCCCCCTCTATCCACAAACTAAAACAAACTAAAACTCCAGCAAACAACTTACAGCAAGCAAAACCAAAGAATAAATATGTAGATGTATTTATCTATTCCCACCCGATCAATCCAAAACAAAAGGCCTAAAAAATATAAATAATACCACAAGATATTCCATAACCGGGATTTGAACCTGGATCTGTCGGATGCCAAACCAGGAGCTACACCATTGCCCTATCATGGCATATACAGAACAGTAATTTCCTTCATATTCCTCGGACCAAATTGAGGACCATGGGAGACCGAGCATTCTGTGTGGCTGCCCCCCGCCTGTGGAACTCCCTCCCTGATGACCTGAGAGCTCCACAGTCACTGGTTGACTTTAAAAGCAGCATAAAGACCTTTCTTTTTAAGCAAGCCTATTCTGCCTCCACATGATTTTATCTTTGATCTTAGCTGATATCATTATTGATTTTACTTGATTTTATCACTTGTTTTATTTTATTTATTTTTTAAGCAAGCCTAATCTGCATCCACATGATTTTATCTTTGATCTTAGTCGATATTATTATTGATTTTATTTGATTTTATCACTTGTTTTATTTTGATCTTTGCTTTGTTACACTTTGTAGCACTTTGAGATTTTTATTAATGAAAAGTGCATTATAAATGGAATTCATTATTATTATTATTATATATGCATTCATTGTCCATCGCAATATAAGAAAACAAATACAACCAAATAGTTTTGATGTAGTGAAAAGTATTCCTAACATAAATAAGTTAAAATATACAAATAACTATTGCCATTCCGAAAACTATAATATGCGTCTTTGCAGTACTTTTCCGGAGTGCAATGTGCCACTTCCATATAAGGTATGAACTGCAGCGCGGACCTTCTCATCTCTGCAGGGTATTGGCTCTGCTTGAAACACTTTTGTGATATCACACATGAGCAGACACGTCACACATTAGCGTTTGGACAAATAAGAAAATTAAGGTGCAATTCACCAGTTCAACCCAAGGACTACTGTAAACACGTTTTTAGACCAAATATTGCCTATTTAAACAAATATGCACAAATACACGAAAATTAACACAGGCATAGTGCTATAAAACCTTTTAAACATATTCTAGGGAGTTTATCAGCTAAAAAAAGTTATTTTTGAGTTTAGTTCCTCTTTAAAAAATCTAAACACAGTCTTTCTATGTGTACAAAGCCTAAAACTTTCTTCAGACCCTTATACGGTCAAGACCTCTGGTCAAACAGAAGTTGCTAATGTAAGAGTCAGACAGGGATCAGAGGAAAACCACAAGATATCAAAGTTCATGCTCACTAATTCAGGTAAAAAAATCCAACAAATTTCAGTCAGGTCATCTGTATGGTTTTTTGTTGTTGTTGTTGAGACTTTTCACCTTTCATCCAAAGAACTTCATCAATCCGCGGGGTCACAAACAAACTCAGTCCCACAAGCAGCACACTCACATAGTGGACCAACCAGTTTGTTAGAGCAAACGTCGCAACAAAAAAATACAAACTGTCCAGATGACCTCACTGAACCTTGTTGGATTTTCTACCTGGATTATTGAGCATGAACTTTGATGTTTTGAACCACTTTGGCTATGGCTGCCTCAGAGGAGTCGACGGGGGAGAGGGTGGGCTCCAGAAAATATCACCAGCAAACTGGTTGGTCCACTATCAGCGGGTTCGGATGTTGTCAGTCCATACAATGGGCGTTATCATCTGTTATCATCCCCATATGTAGCGGCAAAACTGTCCAATCTACCTCCTAGCATGTTTAAAAGAACATTATCAGTGTTATAATCGCTGTCACTAGGCAGTGTGTTTCCGTAAACCCGGAAGTGTAGTGTTTCAGCTTATGTAACCGTTTTCCTAAACCTAACCTTAAACCTGACCCAGAGGAGCAACCCTAAACCTAACCCCCTTACCCTTGTGCCTACACCTAGTAGTAGTAGTAGTAGTAGTAGTAGTAGTAGTAGTAGTAGTAGTAGTAGTAGTAGTAGTAGTAGTAGTATAATTTTATTCATTTCATATTAAAAACAATGACAATTTTTTAAAAAGAAAAATTAAACAAAACATAAAATGAAAGGAAGCAGAAGAAGAAAACATTTCTTATCATATCTGCTCCTTATCAAACAATCAATTCAAACTATCAATTCAAACATAAATATACTTATTTGTAATACAAAATAATACAGTCTCATCAGAGATATACAGTCACATCAAAATATCTAATATAATTTGTTAAATTAGAATCAACTTAAATGTAACTCTTCAACAAAATAGTTTTAATCATTTTCTTAAATATTAGTATGGACTTCACATTTTTTACATTGTCCTCTAGTCCATTCCAAAGATCAATTCCTCTTATTGTAGTAGACCTACCCTTTAAACTGGTTCTAAACTTAGGTTTAACAAACATTTCCATTCCCTTTAAATTATAGCAACTAATCCTTTTCACAAAATAGGTTTGAATGTTAGATGGTAGTGAGGAAGTATGGGCCTTATACATAAGTAAAAGAATATTATAATCAACCAAGTCATAAAACTTGAGTGATTTCAATTGACAAAATAAAGTATTCGAAGGATGACAATAAGATTTCCTCATTATAATTCTTACAGCTCTTTTTTGCAAAATAAAAATAGGCTTAGTTGTTGTCCTACATGCTGTACCCCAAACATTTACACAATAAATTAAATGCGGAACTATAATTGTGTTATAAAGCAAGTGTAAAGCAGTATTATTTAACAAATCCCTTACTCTATACAATACTGCAATTGATTTAGATATTTTAGTTTTAACAATAGATATATGCTGTTTCCAAGATAATCTGTCATCAATAATTACACCCAGAAACTTAACCTCATTCACTCTACATATCTTAATACCATCAATTTCAAAAGAAAAATCCAAAGTTTTTTTTTTTTTTTACTAAATATCTAAATTGGTTTTCTCAATATTCAATGATAACTTATTTCGTTTAAACCAAATTTGTATCTTTTGGAACTCATTTTTTCACCATCACAAACATCTTTTCCAAGTCTTCACCCAAACAAAAGAAAGTGGTGTCATCAGCAAATAAAACACATTTGAGGATATCAGACACTTCATTTAAATCATTCATATATAAAATAAACAACTTTGGTCCAAGGACTGAACCTTGTGGTACTCCACATGAAGTTCTGAGTAACTTAGAGCGTACATTATCCATCTGAACAAATTGTTTTCTATCTGTCAGATAACTACTGATCCACTGCAATGCAGGTCCTCTGATACCATATTGATTTAATTTAGCAATTAATATGGTGTGATCAATAGCATCAAAAGCCTTCTTTAAATCCACAAATAAACTTATACAATTTTTTTTTTCATCAACTGCTGTTGTAACTTGTTCCATCAATTCCATTAAAGCCAAGGATGTAGAATTATTTGATCTGAAACCATACTGACTATTGCTCAAAATATTTTGTTTGTCAAGGAATCTATCTAGTCTATTCACAAACAATCTTTCGAGAATTTTTGAAAATTGTGGCAAAAGAGATATAGGTCTACAATTACTATATATACACTTATCACCATACAGAGGAATTACTTTAGCAGTTTTCATTCTGTCAGGAAAAATGCCTTTTAAAAATGACAAATTACAAATATATGTAAATGGCACAATGACACGACTTATTATTTCCTTTACTACCACCATATCCACATCTTCACAATCCTTTGATCTTTTATCTGCAATCTTGTTTACTATTTTTATAATTTCTTCCTCATTTGTTCCATCCAAAAACATACTGTTAACACAACCCATTTTTATATTACTAACATTAATATCTACTTTAGGAATCATTGCTGCAAGACTAGACCCAACATTTACAAAATATTCATTAAATCCATTAACAATTTACCTCTCATCATGGATTTCAAAATCGTTTTCCACAAAATGTTGTGAGAGCCTTGTTCCCACCTTATGCTTATCTAGAACACTGTTTATTACTTTCCATGTAGAATGCATATCACCACCACATTTATGTAACAAATCACTGTAGTATGCCTTTTTGTGTTTCCTTATAATCCCAATTTATTTTTGTACTTTTTGTATTTAGCCTCAGCCTCCTGAGTTCTAGATTTCAAGAAACATGAATACAGATGATTTTTTTTTATACATGCATTTCTCAAACCTTTGGTCATCCAAGGATGATCAATTACATTTTTCCTTTTGTAATTTTCTTGTACACAATTTTTTTTAAATAGGACCTCCAAAATCTTCATAAAGATATCATAAGATTTATTTACATCATCAACATACACATCATCCCATTTTTGGTTATCCAAATCGATTTTAAATTTATCTAATGCTTTTTTTGATGTGTTTATTATTTTACCTTTTCTTGGGATAGATTCGATTCTACCAACATCATTTTTATAAATAATGAAGACAGGTAAATGATCACTGAGATCAGTCTTTAGAATGCCACTCAGCACATCAACACTATTTACATTTGTAAAAATGTTATCAATTATTGTAGCACTTTGAAGTGTAATTCTTGTTGGATTGGATATTAATGGATGCAGATTTGAACTATACATTGAATTTATGAACGTTCTGGTGTTATTTCAATCAGTAATATTTCCCATATCAATATTGAAATCTCCACACAAAAAAAAAGTTTTTATTTCTGCTCTTTTCTAGCAACTCTAAAATTGTATCAGTAAATAACTAAATGTTTGAGGATGGAGATCGATAAACACAGCTTACAATGATATTTTTACCATTATTATTTATGATTTCAATTGCTATCATTTCTAACATATTATCAACAATTATAGACATTTTGCTAATTAATTTACATTTAATTTCATTTTTTACGAATATAGCCACACCTCCACCTCTTTTGTTTTTTCTGTTCATGTGATGTAATGCATATCCATCGATGTAAGCATTACTTATATTTCTTTCATTTAACCAGGTTTCCGATAGTGCTATTATTTTAAAACTTTGATTTAATCCATTTAAGTAATCTGATATGTTAGATATGTTTGCATTCAAACTTCTGCAATTTAAATGTACAATAGACAAATTTTCATTGTTTAAGTTTATATTGTTAAACTGATCATTATCGTAATATTTGCTTTCATTACTAATTGGAAAATAATTACTATCTATGACCTCTTCAACATTCAGTACAGAGTCATCAAACGTCATTTAATTCAGTGTATTTGTCCATTTACCGTATTTTTGTATTCTATTTACAATTATATACAATATGTAAATTGTTTTCTACTAGATTTGTTTATATTTATCCAAGTCCTTCATTTCCTTTATTATTTTCGGTTGTGATCCATCATGTTCCTTTATCCAAATTTTACCATTTCTCGTCCATGTAGAGAATATTTTTTGTTGCTTTTTTAATAACCGTGCCTCACGTGCAAGATTTCCATTTTTTTTGGTTAAATGTTCATTTATATAAACATTTGTACCCTTTAGTTTTTTTGCCTGCATTATTATATTGTTCCTTACTTTCATGCTAATGAATTTCAAACAATAACCGGTTTAGATTTGTCCATTTTACTTGGCAGGGTATGACACAAGGAGATGTCCTCATGACTGATGTCAATCTTCTTGGTCTGCAGAAAAGAGACCACCTGCTCTTCCAAGATCCGTTTGTCCTGTGGAGAAGAATCTTCAGTGGTTTCTTCTCCAGATGTTGCTTTTGAATATGATTTTTTTTATATCCAAGCCAGTTATGATGAGATTGTCTTGTCTTGAAAGCTGCTCCAATTGATCAAGTCTTTCTTCAAGTAGTATTATTTTTTATCCTTGAGATTTATTTGTAGTTTTAATTGTTTAACTTCATCAAACAACCCCATCAAAAGTTTCAGCTGGGATGTTATTGTTGAAATTTCTGCGCTCATGAAGCTCAAGGACTTTTTTATCTCATCTAGATCATCCGAGCCTGAGTCTAAATGGTCCAGTTTTTTTTGTTTAGATTTAGCCATTACTCACAAAACGTCATAGGACCCACTCCAGAATATAATTCCTACTAGCTCCAGATGCTACAGGACACCACTGCAGCTGATCAGTTCCCACAGATCCGAAACGGCGGCCCTCTCCCGCACCGCTGCACCACGTCCAGCAGCTCACGTCCTCGACGAGGTACACCTGCCTCCAGTCCACCAGACCTACACCTAACCAAGACCCTAAACCTAACGCCAGAGGCTTTACTCTAAACTTTAACACATAGCTAAAGAGGGAGCCTGCAGTCATCGCTTGTAACGGCGACAAGTTGACATACCTTTAAACCTCCTAGGAGGTAAGGGAGGAGCAATCTGACCGCTACGTATGGGGATGAAAATAACTGATAAGGGCCATTTTATGGTTGATAACATCCGAAGCGGGTGCCACTATGCAGGTGTGCTGCTTGTGGGACTCAGTTTATTGTGGCTCCTTGGACTGATGAAGGTCTTTGGATGGACGACGAAATGTCTCAACAAAAAAAAAAAGACCGTCCAGATGACCTGACGGAACTTTGTTGGAAAACCACATGATCTTACTTATTCCCTTTTGTTTGTTTCCTTTATCTATCGCTGAATCTGTAATAGAGTCAGTATTACTAACTTTTCAAAGCACTAGTGACATCTAATCTGTGGCTGCTCATGCGGGGAACATTCAGTGGAAAAAGTCGCTCCACGCTGCACACCTTACTGTTTAACTTTTCTTTGCTTCAGCTCTGTCACTTATCTCGCCCCGGGCTGCCCACACACTTTTATTCTACATTCCTGATATCAGACAGAAAGAAAGAAAAGACAGAAACTTTTCCAGCAAGTAATCAGCCGTTCCTGTGGGTCTTACATCAATTGTGGCTCTGGGGTCGAGCTCACCCACACACTCCTGGGTGTGCCGATGATCATGGGCCTCCTGGAGTGTGTCTGTGCATGCGTATGGGTGTTGACGCCTTTCAGCACCAGGTCAGAGAATCATTACAACAACAGGCAGTTTGGAAAGAGCCTCAAATAATGTTTTCATGGTTTGTTTCTTGTGCATGGTGTGCAGGTTGTTAGATAACTGGTAAGAAATAGTTCAAATGTTGCACAATTCATGCAAATGTGTTGTCAAATAAAAAGCCAAATGCTCCTTAAAGGAGTGTTAAATTAAAATAATCTTATGTGGAGAAATGACAGAGTTGTAGCTGTTCTGCACGTTGGAAATATGAGTTGAAAATGACCTTCAGCTGCTTTGACGTTAAATTTTTATTAAATATTTTTTAAATTCAATGGGTTAAAGCCAATTTGTGTTTCCTAACATGAGTTGGCTGTTGCGGACATCTTGAATCAGCCTGACTCTGAAAGTTTATCAGTTGTTAAGCTACGTCTACAGATTATTTTTTGAAAGTTTTAGTAAAATCTGACCAGTGTTTAATAGTCTATTTTACCAACAGACAGCGTTGGCTTCAAATAAGTAACAACAGAATTTTTAATAAAGATCTTGTCCAATCTGTGAGCTTTCAGAATACATACTGAAATCAGTCTCAGCTACTCACACAACAAAGTTTAGATCAAAATCTGTAAAATTAAACAAACAAAAACAAAAACTTTATTAATCCCAGAGGGAAATTAAATAAATAAAACTGACAGAGTTTAGGCCATTTAGGTTTTAAGATCAGTTGGCTGTGGCAGTCATCTTGAATTGGGTCGCCTCCAAACCTTTATCAGATGTAAAGTTTCACCCAGTAGTTACTTGCTGCAAGTTTCATTAACAATATGTCCAGTACAGTAGTTCATGAGATATTTTGCTAACAAAAACAAAAACACTGTCGCTCTGCTATTGGCGATAAAAAGTTTTACAGAAAGTTTTACTTTGTTTTATTAGATGCATTTCACAAAATTATTTAATGCCAAAAATATCTGTTGATTTATCTAAAAACTAAAACTAAAAAACGGTTGCAGAGGAGGTTGTACAGGAGGTTGTTTCACATCCGATTCAACTTGGAGCTCATTCAGAAAAGTGAGTTTAGTCAGTCAAACTTCCGTGTGGAGGTATGCGTGTTTGACGGTGGTGTGTCAGGATGATCAAACAAATTAGTGTGTTCCTATAGGTGTGTCTGTAATTGTTATCTAGGTTACAGTAAGGATTTATGCCAATAAAATCACATTTGATCAAATGCTTCGGAAGGAGGAGATAGCTTGGCTTTCTGTGATTAACACTTTGACGGTTGCAGTAAACACACAGACTGATGATTCATTACATTTTTACTATCTGCTGTAGTGATAGTTCAGATGCTTTTAAGAGTATTCTGTGAACAGTTCATATACAATATCTTACCTATTTAGGATAGCATGAAGGAAATACATTATTAATTGTATTTGTTCTGCAATGACTTTCTATGAGTCTGGTTGTTCTCCCAAGCTTTGTAATAAACTTGATGAAATTTACCATATTTTTCGGACTACAAGGCGCACGTAAAATCTTTTAATGTTCTTAAAAATCGAGAGCGAGCCTTATAATCCGGTGCACCTTGTGTATTAATTATGGTTGTGCTTACTGACCTCTACCCAATTTTATGTGGTTATTGTGAATGAGTTGAATAAAGTTTGACTTAGCTGTTTTGTTTCACTTAATGTGCCTAATGTATGAAAACAGACTCGTTCATTGATAATGTGCCTTATAATCAGGTGTGCCTTATAGTCCAAAAAATATAATACATCTGATTGTTTTTTTGTTTGTCTATGACAGCTAGCTCTTGGAACGACCTCAGTTAGGAGAAATTTAATTTTCAATTTGAACCAGATTTTTTTCATTCAACCTTTCATTCAACCTTTATTTAGACAGGTTAATCCCATTGAGCCTCGAGGACTCATTTACAAGAGAGACCTGGCTACAAACAAAGAATGATGACAACAGCAACAGTAGATTTTCCTTGGACAATCAACAATAGACAATCATAAGAGAGAAATACAGTTTTTTAACAAGTTAAAACAAAGATGTCAAAGTAGCAAAACAGACAGATTATAAGGCAAATGTAGAAAATCAAAAACAGGAACATATCTGCATTGGTTTTTGCCAGGATTCCAACAGATTCTTAAAGCCATTTTGAGAGGTCATGGTCAAGAGCTTCAGATATTTTTGTAAGATATTCCAGGAAGCAGGAGTGGAGTAGGAGAAGGCCCTTTTGCCAAGCTCAGTCCTCACTGACGGAACACTGCAGGTAATCATGTCCTGAGACGCACGCTGTAGCTGCACTCACGCAGAGACATGTAGGAGGAGATGTATGAAGGCAGCAGACCAAGAAGTGATTTAAAGATGAAAATGTACCAGTGGAAGAGTCTGCGTGAGGTTAATGATGTCCAGTTAACCAGTGAATACAGGGTGCAGTGGTGGGTACGATAATCACAGCCAGTTATGAATCTTAGTGCACCATGATAGACAGCATCCAACATCTGCAGGGTGCTTGTAGGAGCGTTCATGTAGATAATGTCACCGTAATCAATGGAGGGAAGGAAAGTCACAGATACAAGGCGTTTCCTAGCATTCAGTGTTAGACATGATCTGTTTCTGAAAAAGAAACCCAGTTTAACTTTCAGTTTCTTTACTAGGTTTTCCACGTGGAGTTTAAAAGAGAGATGCAAATCGACCAGGATACCCAAATATTTATAGGAATCAACAAACTCAATAGGGACACCATTTGAGGATAAAATCAGAGGAAGAACTGCTGGGACCGACTTCCTATTTGAAAAAAGCATCCCTTTGGTTTTATCAGCATTTAAGACAAGTTTGAGACGGAACAAATCTGACTGGATGATGTCAAAAGCGGATTGCAAAAGCTGGAAAGCCTTAGCAACTGTTTTAGCTTGACAGTAAACAACTGTGTCACCAGCATAGAAATGTAAGGATGCATCAGGGATGCTCTGACCTTCCGGTACATTACCTATGTAGATTGTAAAGAGGGTTGGTCCTAGGACTGAGCCTTGTGGTACACCATTGTTGACTTAAATAACTGGAAGAATTACCATTATGTTGAACACATTGCCTACAATCGGAAAGATAGTTAGAAAACCAAACAATGGTGTGATCCGAGAAAACCGATTTCTGAGAGCTTATGACACAAGATGTTATGATCCACTGTGTCAAAAGATTTAGACAGGTCTAAGAAAAGTGCAGCACAAAAATCCTTAGCATCCAGTGCTTCAACAACGTCATTAAGAACCTTCAGTGACGCAGTCGTGCTGTGTTGTTTCCTGAAACCAGATTGATTGAGAGGTAAGATGTTAAATGAGTCCAGATAATTTTTGATTTGAGAATTTATCAGTTTTTCTAGAACCTTGGCTAAAATGCAGAGTTTAGAGATTGGTCGATAGTTGTTCAGTGAGGTGGGGTCACCTCCCTTCAGCAAAGGAAGAACAAAGGCTGTTTTCCAAGCATCCGGAATGGAGTTTTGGCTTATGGACAGATTAAAGATGTGGGTCACAGGGACTGTGATGATATGAGCAGCCAGCCTTAAGAAATAAGGTGGAAGTTCATCTGGACCTGCAGATTTTTTAGGATCAAGACCTTTTAACAGTTTATTTACCTCACTGACTGAGAACGGAGAAAAAGAGAAGGTGTGATTAACTGAGGATTGACTTGTAGGAGGGTTTTGATTTGTAGAAGTTTGGTTATTAGATGAAGTGGCTGATTTTCCATTAGTAACTGTGTCAAATAATGAACTAGAAACAACAAAATGTTTGTTGAAACAGTTCAGGATCTCATGCTTATTTTACACAGGAACAGTTAACAAGAAGTTGTGATGGGAGGTCAGATGATTGGGGGATGCCTGAGAGAGATTTGATGGTTTTCCAGAATTTTTTAGGGTCGTTTAGATTTTTGGATGTCTGAGATAAAAAAATAGTTATGTTTTGCAGCTTTGATGGCAGTTGTGCCTTTATTCCTCAGCTGCGGAAAATTCAACCAATCAGTGTCTGAGCCTGATTTTCTCGCTGCGGCCCAAAGATGGTCTCTCTTGTGCAGGAGGTCAGCTAGTTCAGGAGTAAACCAGGGGCTGTCACATCCCTTTATCCTTAACTGGTGGAAAGGAGCGTGTTTGTTCACAAAATGAATGAAACTATTGTGAAAATAGTTCCAGGCGGTGTTCACGTCGTTGATTAATAGAATACGCTGCCAGTCAAAGGGAGATAGATCCCAGATGAATGACTGTTCACAAAAACGTTTCAAATCCCTTTTTTGAATTATTCTGGGCTTAGAAGGTGGAAGTTTAAAGAGCGACTAAACCCAAATTTATGTTTTTTTAGCTGATAAACTCCCTAGAATGTGTTTAAAATGTTTCTGAGCACTATTCCTGTGTTAATTTCCATGTATTTGTGCGTATTTGTTTAAATCGGCAATATTTGGTCCAAAAACGTGTTTATGGTAGCTCTATGGGTTGAACAGAAGATACTGCACGCTGATTTTCTTGTTGGTCTAGACAGTACACTCTGACATGTCTAGTACATTCTGACGTCACATGCACTGCTGCCTGAATATAAAGTGGAGCCACTCCCCCGAGAAGGTCACTCCCCCTCCAGAGTTCAGGGGTTGGATTAGCGATTAGCAACATAGCATTAGCATTGATGAGTGAAGCTGTTCCAAGAATAGCTCTTCAAACTGATGTTCACCCACCCTTACACCATCAGGGTACAATCCGTTTGGAGGTGAGTACCATTTTACACCTTTCATTCCATAATTTATCTTTTGAGTATATGACGTGTTTCTTCATGTGCTGTGTTTGCGACCTGCATGCTTTGCTTCGGT
>JBBPBX010050290.1:7557-18132 GCA_038048925.1 Garcialebias charrua | reverse complement strand
CGAGCCTCTCTTTTCAAACCCCTGTCCTGCTCTCACTCTGCCTCACCTCTCTTCCCAAAAAATCTGTTGCCAAAACTCCACATTTCTGCCATCAGTTCCTTCTTACAAACCTCATCCGAACTGGTTATTATGACTAGGCATAAACTACACGTTTTGGATTTGAACCAGCCTGTTTGACAGCTGGCCAACTATCGGTCAGAGCTGCCAGAGTTCCTCGCCTCCTGCGTGGCCTCTGTGCTCCCTCTCCATGGCTCGACAATAAGACAAGAGGCTTCAGTCCACTGCTGCCGCTGTGAGGCAGGATGCTGGGCAGCCTGAAGAATCTTGCAACTGCTGTCTCATTGTAGTCCGCACAGAGCCTGCTCTGTTCCAATCACAGTAATGAGCAGAAGCCACCACGCTGCTTACATCCATCGAAGGGCACACACAAACACGCACAACAGTCTTAAAATACCACGCTCTATTCTACTGCAAAAACATCAGGGTATTACTGCCATTCCTTACACACAAAACGAAACTGGTGCACAGGTTAGCCCTCGTGGGTATCATATTTATTATCCAAATTGTGCTTATTGTCTTAACTGAGTGATAAGCACTTTATTTAGAATGGCTTGGAGGACAGAACCTTATTAGATGATAATTAAGATTGTCGTCTTAAAGTGCTTCGGCTAGTTTCACTCCTACACAGAAAGGTCAGTGTCTCGGCTGCACTCAAATCCTTTGTTAGCTGTCCCAAACCGATTTGCGCTCGGTGAGCAGATGTGGCTGACATCAGTGCTGTGACCTTTAGCAGTGGGAATGCCTCTGCCGTCTCCAGACCTCCTTATTCAGATCAAACCCCTCAGTAGACTGAAAGAACGTTACCCTATATTTTCTAAAACACACTCAAAAATTACAGCCACTGTTTTAACACATGTAACATACAACACACACACTTTACTACACAATTACTGTATGTTGGTAAATCTTGAAATCACTTTACTTTTCATACCTCTTGTCTGTGGACAGTCTTTCACAACTGTGGAGATGACACTGATAACAGTAATTAGCCTGTGTTCATGTGGGTTTCTAAGGCGTGAAAGCTTGTGCACATGCATGTGTTTCAGGTGGCGTTATACAACACAGACCAGGAAGGTAGCGATAGTCCAAGAAGCAGCCTTAACAACAGCCTGTCTGATCAAAGTCTGGCCTCCGTCAATCTCAACAGTGTGGGCAGCGTTCACAGCTATACACCGGTAAGAAACGAGCAAGAATGAATCTTCCGTTGGACAAACTAGGGATGCACGATATTGGGTTTTTGGACGATATCCGATATGCCGGTATGTTAAAACTTATTTGGCCGATAACTGATACCAATACCGATATTTTTCCCCTAGTTCTACTTACAGAAACTACATTGCTTTCTCTGCTGTGGAATTTAAATACTACATTATTCTGCCTCCTCTTTGTCAGTCTGGCCTGCTACCAAATGCAGATGGAAAAAGTGGGGGCTGAAAATGTTATAACGCTTCAATTTGGATAATGTTTAATGTCAAATTTTGTCACTGGGTTGTCATGCAAAAACAGCACTTTTTATATTGGCAAGTTATTTTGATTAAATGGCCGATGTCCGATAAATAATATGCAACTGTTTTAAACAATTGCAAAATGCAGAACAACACCTGTAGCAGCACAATGATGCACAAAAACAATGTATTGTCTTTTAGTTTGTGGTAAGGATTGGGAAAACAAAAGCAGGAAAAAAAACCTTCTTGCATTTTAATGTGCATCATTTTGAAGTTGTATTTATTTTTTTTATTCCAGATATTTGTGGTTAGGTCTGAAATAAATACTACAGTATTACTACAGTTATTTTGGAGATCCCGCAATTTTTTAAATGTATTTTTATGTAATTACTTTAATCCATATTTTCAATCCATTGGAGAGCCACGGTTACTAAAGGAATATAAAAGAAACATTGGTAGCCTTTGAAAGTGCACTGTATTTCATTTAATCACGATGCCCCAAGAGGCCTTCTTCAGAGGAGCCAGACGTAGACGGCAATAGACCGAGGTTCAGGGTGGACATGTGCGAGACTCCAACATCAGGAAGGGGGTTAAGAGAAACAAAGAAGAATGTGCTCGCTCCTGGAATCCAGACAAAGAGAAGCGCTCCCTCTGATGTCCTCCCACCAGAGATGCCCCCTCTTTGGTGTGGTCCTCCTGCATCCTGGAGTGCTCCTGCTCCAGGCGCTGAGCATCGATCGGCTCAGCCTGATGGATGTGCTTGCGCTCTTTCTATCTCTCTCTTTCACAGCCAAAGCTCACAGTAAACACTCTGGCTTTATTGCCACCTCTTCACTCTTCCCCAAGCCAGTCTGTGAGCCACGCTCTTCAGCAGCATGTCCACATGTTAGAAGAGGAAGACGTTTGGATCAAAAATTGAACATGACCTCTCCTGTAAAGCTTGCCCACAGTGGACACGGGTCAGGTCCTGCACCGTAAAAAAAAATAAAAATTGAGAGAGAGAAATGGGTTTGTATTGTTAGCCTGGTAAATTTCTTAGACAAACTCTTAGCTGGAGGGATCGCTGCTTGCCTCTTCACACCCAGAGGCAGCATATAACATTGGCTGCCCACACAAATACATGGATGAAATGGCTGCTTATTTGTACAAGGTATTGCTATTGATTTTGTTTTAAATACATTTTTCTCGACCACCTGAGTATTGGCTTTGTGTCCATTCGAGTTGCTCTCTTAATGTTGTGTGAGGCAAGGCGGTGAACACTGGCTTACATTGTTATGGTATGTCTAATTTGTACTTTGTTAGTTGACTGAGACATTTTCAAAGAAAAAAAAAATGTTGGTCTCATCACAGAAAAATGAAACCACCCTTGTGTTTTATGACTGATTTGTGTAAAATATTCCAGATGTTTGATCATTTTTGGCTCTTTATGACCGGTATATTTTTAAAGGTCTGTATTGTTGATGTCTGTTTCAACACAATGTTTTTTTTTTATTATTTATCTGTTGTCCCTGCTGTTTAGTTTGCAGTGCTCTTCTACAAGAGCTTCAGTCAACAAAACAAAAGTTTAAATCATGTCATCTGGACCAGTTTTGTTATCTACCTGCATGATGAGCCTACAAACCTTTTTTCTTTTAACTTCAGTCAATCTTTCCCTTGTTAAAAATATGCTTCCCATGTTTACATCTTCAGCAATCTTCATGTCCTTATCTCCCCAGGTAACGAGTCACCCAGAGACTGTGTCCCAGACTATGAGCCTGCAGCAGCCCCCCCAGTCCCAGTATAACATGCCAGACAGGGACAAGCAGCTTCTGTTCTCGGAGTTTGAAAATCTCAGTGCCTCCTTCCGCAGCCTTTACAAGTCTGTTTTTGAGCAGTCCTTCAGCCAACAAGGTGAGTGTTCACGAGGGCACTGAATGGAAATCTAAGAGCCTAAGCTAAACTTATTAAAGAAGCAGAAATAATGCTCTGAGCTAGGGGTGGGCGATATATCGAATATACTCGATGTATTGCGATATTTTAAATGTACGATGGTTAAAAGGGCTATATCGTGTATATCGAGGATCCTCCTGCTGTCGCGCGGGCCCCCACTCGCCCCCCTCCTTCCTGCAGGCTGCAGGAGCCGCGCGCGTTAGGGGTGGGCGATACTGAGAATTTTGGAATCGATCCGATACCAAGTAAATACTGTGCTAGAATCGCATACTTCGATACCGATTCCGATACTTGGGGGCGCTGTTGAGCCGCACAAAATTGAACAGTGTGAGTAACAAAATATTTGCCCATCACCTCTTTTACAACACACAGTTGTTTAAATAAAAGTCACCAGTGCAAAATAACAAAAAAGCAGCAATGTTACAAAAACATAACACTGTCAAAATCACAAAAACAGTGATAAGAAACAAAAAAAAGCGCGACAACAAAGCATCGATTGCGCCGCGCGAGACTTTCAGCACATGTAAACGGCAGATATGAAGAGCGCTGCACGCTGCTGAGGGGGGAAAACAATGTTCTGAGCTAGTTTGGATTAAATTGTCAGATGAGGGCATAAAAAATGTTTTTGTAGACGATGCTGAAAATAGTCCCGAAGAAAGGTCTGAACTACGAATCTTTTTCACCATTTAAACAGCGGAGTGGAGCATGAACGGCAGAACCAAGTGTTTTTACAGCTGCTGCTTCCTTAAAACAAACCACGGGTCTGAGCTTAGTCATGCGTGCACCGCATAGAGAGGTGGAGACATTAATAAATCAGCATTTTATCATTATCGCTAAAGACACGGTCCTTAGCGGCTAACAAGATGGCTAACGCGTTAGCCGTCTTCTTCCACAGCTGAGACTGACCGTGTCTTTAGCGATACAGCTGATTTAATAATGTCTCCACCTCTCGGTTCACGTTTCTGAGTGGAGGCTGTCGTGTTTTACACAAGGATTCAATGCGACACTTTGTAGAGCAACTTTAGAGAACGTCTTCGTGAATCCGGAAACAACCCCTGACCCTTTCACAATAAAACCGGATACAGTACACAGAGGCTCACTGTGATAAATCTGTTCTTGTTCAGAGGTTTTGCAGACATTGCCTGAACTTGGCACAGTTTGAAACTTGTGCACATTTTGTGGTTTGTTGTTAAAAATTACTAGCACATGCAAATAGTTGAGAGTTGTTACCTGTGACTGTTCTGGGTCAGTAAATTTTATGGCCACTGTTTACACTTTTGTTTTTGTATTTTAAAGGCCTTAATTGTTTTGATTTAATATTTTTTTAATGTTAAAAGCACAAGAGCACCTTTTTAAGTTTAAATTATGTATTCTTCCTTTTTGCTTGAAGTACTTTTTATTTATGTGTGCAATTGATGGTTAAAATAAAATATTTAAGTTTGTTCAAATTTAGTGTTGACATTTTTTAATCAATTTTGAATCATTTTTTCATTGATTTTGGAGATATCGCGATATATATCGTGTATCGTGATATAGCCAAAAAATATCGCGATATAATATTTTCCTCATATCGCCCAGCCCTACTCTGAGCTCCTAACAGCTGGGGCTATAGAAAGTCTTTAGGCACTAATGAGGTTTGCTGGAAGCCAGCAGGTACTCAGCCGACTGACTTCGCTGTAATGCAAATTTATACAGAGAATCTCCCTGGTCTTTTGCCAGGGAAATGTTAAAAGATCTTGTTTTAAATTCCAAATGTGAGACTGAAAAGTTATGTCTTAAGCATTTCATACAGCGATGTAAAGAGATATTGCCGTACTTTATCATTAATTATGTTCTTTATAGTTTTGCCATTACATGAAAGTTCATGTGTTTGGTCCTGTTTCAGTTTTTTTGTTTTGTTTTATGTGGGCCGGATTTCATCAGAGGTGTGGAAGAAGCTCTTCCAGTACTCAGTTGGCCTAACGTTTAATTTTATCACAATGATGAGATTTTGTGTCATATAATGCATAGTGGGGCATAGCACAGCTTTCCAAAAACGCCGAGTTCCTGCAGAGCCAAAGTCAGATTGATTGATAAACACAAAGCACTTGACAAACAAGAAAGTAAACTGAGCTTTCCGTGTATAACCCACTTTCACAAATCAAATACTTTTCATGCTAATGAGTCTCTTGCCTTTAGTCTATCATCTGTGTTTCATTAGTTAAAAGTTGTTACCTTTTTTCCTACACATAAAAGTGAAATCTTCCAGTCAGATGAGCTCCGGCAATTAAAAAAAAAGCGTAAATAACCGAGCTGGAGGATTTTACACTCTGCAGCCGTAGACAGTGAGCTAATTCACTGGCTTTGATAATGAGTAATGAGCTCGCATTATTATTCTGGTACTGCGTTAATTGCTTTCTGTATTTCCCTGGTTGGACAATGGGCTTTCTGTGCTGATAAGAGATGCACCTTTGTCACCCGTGCTGTGAGTGTTATGTGCCGATTGCGGAGGTACAAGTCTCGAGCTGGCTCTAAAAGCACTCCAGTGAAATAGGTTTACTGTGCCAAAAGCTGTGAAGGACAGGGCCTCTTAAGACCACTCCCCACCACTCACATGATTGTAGTTGGGTGTGCAGATGTTCATGCTCTAGTCACAGCAGTTAAAGAGCTGGGCAGCAGCATGAAGAGTTGGTCAAAGATGATGCAGGACTATAGAGCTAGAGAGAAAAAGCCTTCTAATCACTACTGGTGCTGAGTCATTCCTTAATGCAGCAAAAAGGCAGCAGGTCTGTCTCCAGAGTAAAACCTTAAACACAGACTCCTTTATCCCATGACTGGAAGCTGAAACAAATCCATTTAAATACTGTATAATCTAACGTCATTGTTGAAAAGGTTTTTTTTTCTGTTTTGATGTTTTTCAGAAACTGAAGCTGAAACAAAAAAAATAGCAGGTTTTTGTCAGTTATCTGTGATTTACTGAACCTACAAGTTAATTTTTTTATGAAAGAAATGATTAAAACTAGTGAGTCAGAGTTTCTTTGTCATCCACATCACATGTGGTACATGTGTTGGAACAAAATTGTGTACACAGGGTCCCAGTTACTTCAAACAATAGCAAAAATATAAAGTGTAAAAAATGAAACAATAAATAAGGATCTGAGATATAAACTAAGATACTGTATATGCTAAACAAATACCAAACCGTACGCTAAAAGATCTGAAATGTATACCAGTCACTAATGGTGCAAAACAATACACCGAACAACAGCACCACTATTCTTGTTTTGTTCGGCTATAATTTACACCTTAATGCGAGCACTAACATAACATAAACTAGGATTTATTCAAAGCATGCAACAAAAATACAGAAACAAGGTGCCAAAAGTGAAAAATAAATAAATCTACAGCAGCATGGTCCTATTGGCAGAGTGGTTCTGATGACAGTGAGGTTATCTTTGCAACATGGTCCAGTTAGCAGCATGAGACTGTTGTTGGCAGCAAGGTTTGGTTAGCATTGAGGGTTCTCTTAGCAACATGGTACTGTTAGCATCGTGGTACTGTTAGCATTGTGGTACTGTAAGCATTGTGGTCCTGTTAGCATCGTGGTACTGTTAGCATTGTGGTACTGTTAGCAGCGTGGTACTGTTAGCATTGTGGTACTGTTAGCATTGTGGTACTGTAAGCATTGTGGTCCTGTTAGCATCGTGGTACTGTTAGCATTGTGGTACTGTTAGCAGCGTGGTACTGTTAGCATTGTGGTACTGTAAGCATTGTGATACTGTAAGCATTGTGGTCCTGTTAGCATCGTGGTACTGTTAGCATCGTGGTACTGTTAGCGGCGTAGTTCGGTTAGTGGCCTGGTCTTGTTGGTAGCATTAGCAGGTCTCGTTAGCAGGTCCCTTCAGCAGCATGATGACAATAAGGACCGTAGCAGTTGCCTCCCAGACTGCCCTCCAGAACTGGGTCCAGCAGACAGAACATCTAAGGTTCCCCTGCAGAACCAAGCGGGTCCACAGAGTTTGGTCCAATCAGGCAGACGGAGGATCTTGTTAGCAGGTTAGCAGGTCTAGTTAGCAGGTCCCGTCAGCAGCCCGATGGTAACAATGACTGCCCTCCCAGACAGCCCTCCAGAACCGGGTCCGGCAGATGGAGAACATCCAGGTTTCTCTGTGGAGCCGAACGGGTCAGTAGAGTTCATTCCATGCAGACAGATGGAGGATCATGGAGACAGCTGCCATGACGGGCCTGAGCCCGAGGCTGGAAGGACTGAACCACGATGGCAGGCTGGCAAGGCAGCAACACAGAAAACTCCACAAGTGTGTCGTGGTCATACCCGTACTGTGGATGTTCATTGTAGGTGCAAAAAAAACGGTTAAAACGGGAACAAAAAAAAGATTGAGTTCACCGGGAGCCTGTGAAGCTGCGACTCGGCTGAGCGCGGCCATCTTTGAACCAGACTGCATGATATTGTTAGTGCTGCATGATATTATAAAGACTTGTGATGTGTGATATTGTTTAATGTTGCGATAACAAACCCTCCTTTTTCTCACTTTCTTCTGTTACCACTATCATCTAAAGCAGATGTGAACACCAAAACCAGCGAGAGTCTGTTAGCTTGACCAGCTCTCACTGATTTGCCTTGGGCGATCAAAGTAACATTCTGTTCCTCTGTATATTAGAGTATTAGCATGCAGAACATGAATGCATGGTACTTGAAATAATCTATAATGATTCAAGATTTATAGCAATCCATTGCGTTATTGATATTGCACTTACTGATATTGTGGTGACAATACATTTTTAATGTATTGCTCAGCCTTAGTTAAAACCTGATCAACTGAATTTACGACAATAAGAACCCTGGAGAAAAGTGCAAATCCTTTCAACCGAGTACAGTAACTGGAACCAGTGAATGTGGGAACGTTGTGAGAAAATTAAACTTTTACTCTACTTTCTACAGTTGCATTTAAAGCTGCTGTTTTGGCCTTTGGCATGTCATTTTTCGTATTCAGTTTACATAACGCAGTTAGTCGAGAAAATCATGTTTGTTTTAACTCATAATCTTCATAAATGCATCCTTGTTCAAGAAGTTATTGTTTTTCAGCTTTGATTTTTTGTTTTTCAGCTCTGATGGGGATACCGTCCGATTCCTCCCAGCAGACTCACACCTCCTGCTCCTATCAGCACTCCCCCAGTGGCACCATTAACACTCAGAACAACCTGTCAAACAACCACACCAACAACCACTCTACCAACAGTGGACAGGTGCCACTGTCCCACCCTGCCCAAGCCCACCCTGGCCACGGCTCACCCCACGCACAGCACCTCTCGCAGCACGGTGGCACCCACAACCAACATGGCCAACACAGTCAGCACCCCCAGCATCCGCAACACGCCGTGCACTCTCAGCACCCCCAGCACGGGCAGCACCCGTCGCACGGCCAGCACCCGCAGCAACACACGGCGCACCCCTCCCAACACTCGCAGCACAGCCAGCACCCAGCTCAACACGGGCAGCAGCACCAGAGCCTCTCCCACCAGCCCCATCCCACCCAGCAGCAGATGGCCTGCAACACAGGTAAGACCTTCTGCCTTGTCTTTTGTCTTCTCTCCATCAAATACTCGCACACGCACACATAAAGCGGAACATAGAAAACACGTTTGCAGCTGAAACAGGATTCACTCCTCGTTGTTTAGTCATAAATCACAGAGATAATATTTGTAGGCGCTAAACAATAAATCATCATCTGATTTATTATCTGTTCCGTGGAGAACAAAGCAGAGCTGGAGCCTCTGGCTTCAACAGCCTTTACAGAGTTGTCTGGCTCCTCCTAGTGGCCACTTCTGAGTACTGAACTGTTTATCAACCTTATCGTCATCTCTTGTTTTTTTTGGCACTCATAAAAAGCTCATTAAAAACGAGACTTATCTCTCTCTATAATCTCGTACCTGGACTGTTACAAATCACCTGTTTTTGTTTGTGTTGCAGGTTTACTCTCCGACTGGTACCCAAATTTAGATGCACTGAAAGAAAGCTGTCGCATTGCCAGCAGCTATAACTGGGCAGATGTTGACCTTTCGCCTTTTCAAGGTGCGACAAGACAAATGGATATTAGTTGATAAAAATTCTACAAAATAATTTTGTTGTTTTAGTTTATCTGTAAATGGGTTTTTAGGACTTCAGCTTTCTCTGTCAGATTTAACTACTTTAACTCGACCAGTAATGAGGCCCAAACATTTAAAACTAGGAGCTCTGTTTTTGATTGAGTGCTGATGTGTCGGCACTATGGAGCTGATTACAACTTTAATTAAACTGAGCTCTTCAATTAAATAACACCGCCTTCAAGTTTAATTACTGAAACACTGAGCTCAGCAGGTCAGTTTATCCAATTAAGAGTCTAGGAATGCAAGGTAGGATGTTTTTAAATATCAACCACTGAATGTTACTGACATAGCTGTTGTGTACTGCAGCCATGATTTTTTTTAAATATAAATTTGTTTCCTAGTTACTATTTTTATGCTCTAATAGTATACAGGTGTATTTTGTTATAGTTCTTTGTGTGTTAAATTGTGTATTTTCTTTCTTCTACAAGGGTTGAGAGAGAGCATGAGACAGGCTGAGCTGAACAATTGGTGCCTTGAACCTACCCAGATTGCAGACCTCTGCTCATCCATCAACCAGTTCTTTGCCCGGACTGGAGTAATTCAGCAACAGGGGCCAGTGCAGAGTCCTGTTTGCCACGGGCCCATGCACAGCAACAAACCCAGCCAGCACCTCAACACAGGTCCTTAACTCCATGGTTTCATTCAAATTTCATTATAAGTATTTAGGAGTGCAGTCATGTGGGTGTTTTTTTTATTGTCAAATTAAAAACAATTGTTTAGTCAATATATATATTTTATTTTTCAGAGAGAAACATTACCATATTTTCTGCCGTACACATCGCACCGCCCCTATAAGTTGCGTCAGTCCACATATGTCTAATAAAGTGGAAAAATCCATAAATAAGTCGCTTTGCTGTACATGTCTTATGCGTCACCACTGATGATGGTGTTGTGGCAAAAATCGATTGGCTGCCAAATGGTGGCCGTGGAAGCATGCATGGGAGGACTTTAACAAGAATTTAACAAGATTAACACTGAAAAACAATCATTTGTTTGA
>JBBPBX010050289.1:0-25040 GCA_038048925.1 Garcialebias charrua | reverse complement strand
TATATTATATATATATATATATATAAACACACACCTATATTATATATATATATAGATATATAGATAGATATGTATAAATAAACGCACACACAGCATACATATAGGTGCGTGTGTTTATTTGCCAGTTATGAACGAAAATATTAGTATAATTTAATTACTGACTACATAAAATCATAACACTAAAAGCTGTCTCTTAAATCATACCTGGTGTTCTCGATCCTCTGGAGGATACGGTGACTTTTTTCAGGTGGTTTCTCGTAGCCCAGCCACAAAGAAGGATGCGGGTTTTTCTTATCGGAGCATGTTCAACACACACTAGTTGCAGCCACAAATTCAGCTTCGTGTGATTATTCATACAGCCATGAACAGCGCAACAGGTACCCGAGCTCCTCAAGACATCTTCGTGACAATATTAGCTCAAAATAACAGAAAACAGAACTTTAACAGAACTTCTACGATGCGCGCAGATTAGCAAGCAAACAACGAGGAGCCAATGCAAAAATTCTACTTCCGGGGTCAAACGGAAGTATGGCACATTATCGCTTCTACAGTGACACCCCCAGGAATAAGGTGGATAGGAGCCGACGAGATTTCAGGCGGCCATCTTGGGGCTGGCCACCGCTCCACTCAGCCTTATATATTTGGCTGGCACAATAAAGTATCAACGCAGCAGCTCTGACAGTATAAATATTACAACTCTGACAGTATAAATACTACAGATACTACAGCTCTGACAGTATAAATACTACAGCTCTGACAGTATAAATACTACAGCTCTGACAGTATAAATACTACAGCTCTGGCAGTAAAAATACTACAGCTCTGGCGGTATAAATACTACAGCTCTGACAGTATAAATACTACAGCTCTGACAGTATAAATACTACAGCTCTTACAGTATAAATACTACAGCTCTGACAGTATAGATACTACAGCTCTTACAGTATAAATACTACAGCTCTGACAGTATAAATACTACAGCTCTGACAGTATAAATACTACAGCTCTGACAGTATAAATACTACAGCTCTGACAGTATAAATACTACAGCTCTGACAGTATAAATACTACAGCTCTGACAGTATAAATACTACAGCTCTGACAGTATAAATACTACAGCTCTGACAGTATAAATACTACAGCTCTGACAGTATAAATACTACAGCTCTGACAGTATAAATACTACAGCTCTGACAGTATAAATACTACAGCTCTTACAGTATAAATACTACAGCTCTGACAGTATAGATACTACAGCTCTTACAGTATAAATACTACAGCTCTGACAGTATAAATACTACAGCTCTGACAGTATAAATACTACAGCTCTGACAGTATAAATACTACAGCTCTGACAGTATAAATACTACAGCTCTGACAGTATAAATACTACAGCTCTGACAGTATAAATACTACAGCTCTGACAGTATAAATACTACAGCTCTGACAGTATAAATACTACAGCTCTGACAGTATAAATACTACAGCTCTGACAGTATAAATACTACAGCTCTTACAGTATAAATACTACAGCTCTTACAGTATAGATACTACAGCTCTTACAGTATAGATACTACAGCTCTTACAGTATAAATACTACAGCTCTGACAGTATAAATACTACAGCTCTGACAGTATAAATACTACAGCTCTGACAGTATAAATACTACAGCTCTGACAGTATAAATACTACAGCTCTGACAGTATAAATACTACAGCTCTGACAGTATAAATACTACAGCTCTGACAGTATAAATACTACAGCTCTGACAGTATAAATACTACAGCTCTGACAGTATAAATACTACAGCTCTGACAGTATAAATACTACAGCTCTGACAGTATAAATACTACAGCTCTGACAGTATAAATACTACAGCTCTGACAGTATAAATACTACAGCTCTGACAGTATAAATACTACAGCTCTGACAGTATAAATACTACAGCTCTGACAGTATAAATACTACAGCTCTGACAGTATAAATACTACAGCTCTGACAGTATAAATACTACAGCTCTGACAGTATAAATACTACAGCTCTGACAGTATAAATACTACAGCTCTGACAGTATAAATACTACAGCTCTGACAGTATAAATACTACAGCTCTGACAGTATAAATACTACAGCTCTGACAGTATAAATACTACAGCTCTGACAGTATAAATACTACAGCTCTGATAGTATAAATACTACAGCTCTGACAGTATAAATACTACAGCTCTGACAGTATAAATACTACAGCTCTGACAGTATAAATACTACAGCTCTGACAGTATAAATACTACAGCTCTGACAGTATAAATACTACAGCTCTGACAGTATAAATACTACAGCTCTGACAGTATAAATACTACAGCTCTGACAGTATAAATACTACAGCTCTGACAGTATAAATACTACAGCTCTGACAGTATAAATACTACAGCTCTGACAGTATAAATACTACAGCTCTGACAGTATAAATACTACAGCTCTGACAGTATAAATACTACAGCTCTGACAGTATAAATACTACAGCTCTGACAGTATAAATACTACAGCTCTGACAGTATAAATACTACAGCTCTGACAGTATAAATACTACAGCTCTGACAGTATAAATACTACAGCTCTGACAGTATAAATACTACAGCTCTGATAGTATAAATACTACAGCTCTGACAGTATAAATACTACAGCTCTGACAGTATAAATACTACAGCTCTGACAGTATAAATACTACAGCTCTGACAGTATAAATACTACAGCTCTGACAGTATAAATACTACAGCTCTGACAGTAAATACTACAGCTCTGACAGTATAAATACTACAGCTCTGACAGTATAAATACTACAGCTCTGACAGTATAAATACTACAGCTCTGACAGTATAAATACTACAGCTCTGACAGTATAAATACTACAGCTCTGACAGTATAAATACTACAGCTCTGACAGTATAAATACTACAGCTCTGACAGTATAAATACTACAGCTCTGACAGTATAAATACTACAGCTCTGACAGTATAAATACTACAGCTCTGACAGTATAAATACTACAGCTCTGACAGTATAAATACTACAGCTCTGACAGTATAAATACTACAGCTCTGACAGTATAAATACTACAGCTCTGACAGTATAAATACTACAGCTCTGACAGTATAAATACTACAGCTCTGACAGTATAAATACTACAGCTCTGACAGTATAAATACTACAGCTCTGACAGTATAAATACTACAGCTCTGACAGTATAAATACTACAGCTCTGACAGTATAAATACTACAGCTCTGACAGTATAAATACTACAGCTCTGACAGTATAAATACTACAGCTCTGACAGTATAAATACTACAGCTCTGATAGTATAAATACTACAGCTCTGACAGTATAAATACTACAGCTCTGACAGTATAAATACTACAGCTCTGACAGTATAAATACTACAGCTCTGACAGTATAAATACTACAGCTCTGACAGTATAAATACTACAGCTCTGACAGTATAAATACTACAGCTCTGACAGTATAAATACTACAGCTCTGACAGTATAAATACTACAGCTCTGACAGTATAAATACTACAGCTCTGACAGTATAAATACTACAGCTCTGACAGTATAAATACTACAGCTCTGACAGTATAAATACTACAGCTCTGACAGTATAAATACTACAGCTCTGACAGTATAAATACTACAGCTCTGACAGTATAAATACTACAGCTCTGACAGTATAAATACTACAGCTCTGACAGTATAAATACTACAGCTCTGACAGTATAAATACTACAGCTCTGACAGTATAAATACTACAGCTCTGACAGTATAAATACTACAGCTCTGACAGTATAAATACTACAGCTCTGACAGTATAAATACTACAGCTCTGACAGTATAAATACTACAGCTCTGACAGTATAAATACTACAGCTCTGATAGTATAAATACTACAGCTCTGACAGTATAAATACTACAGCTCTGACAGTATAAATACTACAGCTCTGACAGTATAAATACTACAGCTCTGACAGTATAAATACTACAGCTCTGACAGTATAAATACTACAGCTCTGACAGTATAAATACTACAGCTCTGACAGTATAAATACTACAGCTCTGACAGTATAAATACTACAGCTCTGACAGTATAAATACTACAGCTCTGACAGTATAAATACTACAGCTCTGACAGTAAATACTACAGCTCTGACAGTATAAATACTACAGCTCTGACAGTATAAATACTACAGCTCTGACAGTAAATACTACAGCTCTGACAGTATAAATACTACAGCTCTGACAGTATAAATACTACAGCTCTGATAAATACTACAGCTCTGACAGTATAAATACTACAGCTCTGACAGTATAAATACTACAGCTCTGACAGTATAAATACTACAGCTCTGACAGTATAAATACTACAGCTCTGATAGTATAAATACTACAGCTCTGACAGTATAAATACTACAGCTCTGACAGTATAAATACTACAGCTCTGACAGTATAAATACTACAGCTCTGACAGTATAAATACTACAGCTCTGACAGTATAAATACTACAGCTCTGACAGTATAAATACTACAGCTCTGACAGTAAATACTACAGCTCTGATAGTACAGAGTCACCAGCTCGTTTGATCCTCTGTGGTGACCAACGGAACTCGGAGCCGGTGACATGACGCCGTGCCCAGCCTGGTGTTACGAATTCAAAAGGTTGAAGGAAACTCTGAAACGAATGTGCAAGTTAATTCGCAGGTTTATTGTACATACTGTATAAGGATTAACCTTGCAGTTGCAAACAGACCTCACTCCAACACCAGTCCACACACACATCTTCAAAGGCAGGGCCACGGTTATAAACCTTCGGATGTCGTCACCGCCTCCTGGAACCTGGAACCGCCTGGGACTGCTTCGGGACCGCCCTGGGACCACCTACACTACCACGTGACCCTCCTTTCTGCCAATAAACTATCAGCTTCAATGTAAACATCAAATGTTGGGTCTGTTGTATTGTGCAGGCGTGTAACTGAAAAACTCTTCCCTATTGAAAATAAAGCCCGAGAGAAAACCTTTCTGCCTTGTGTCACATTTCACATTATATGGTGGAATTAAGTGAACATAAATCATAACACATAATATGTGTGATACAGGTGTAATACTGATAAACATATATTTCAATTCCCCTTTTGACATGACAAACATCATGTCAACAAAACCTATATGTACTATGTGCGTATGCAATTAAGAACTGGATACACAATGGAAATCTCTAACATTCCCAACCCGCAGTAATCCTACATCTAAGTTACAAGTTACCCACCCAGAGTATAAAACCCCTTGTATAAAAATAAGCATCAATACTAATTGGTAACAAAACTACAGGTACGTAAGAAAATATACGGTAACTGTCAGAGCTTATATGCTGGAAACGCAATACAAAACTAACAAAGCAAAAGAAAATAAATGTAACAAAAAACAAAGAAATCAACCAAAAACAAAGAATTAAAATAAAATAAACAAAACAACAAATAAATGTAATAAGAAATAAACAAAACAAACAGGAAAAATAATAAAGAATAAACAAAAACAAACAAAAAGCAAAAATAAAATCAAACCCATAAAACAAATAAAATAAAAACAAAAACAATAAAATCAAACGGACTGTCCCTCCTATCAAATATCACGCCTCAAGTGTGTGGAATCTATATTTCTGGTATGTATTACCCTTAGCAAAGAATATGAACTAGGCTTTAGCCAAGTCAGGCCATCTCATCTTCATCGTCTTCATCTTCTTCACCTGTAAGGGGAAAAACCCTACACTACTCTGTTAACTAATCCGATATCTGAGAAAAGCTCAACTGTTCTTATTCAGAGATGTCTGTGATAAGGGCTAAGACCACATTCAAAAACTAACACTTAATCTATGATTAATCTGATCTGAACAGAAAACACAAAAATCCTTCCATAACCTGTCAAACTCAATTATCTTATTCACATCCATTTCCTATATATATATATATTCTCTCAGTACCAGAATGTTCTACCACAAACATTTCCTATCAGTAAAATTCACCGCTAGGCTACTCTGATACTTCTTAACAAAGGTGCAGCTAAAATATATCCTCTAAAACATTTCTAATTATCGTTCAAATCTAAGAATCAAAATTGATAAAACTAAATTATATCTATAGAAAAGTAGTGAAAACCCTGTACACCTTTCTCAAAAATCTATCAATACACAAAAATCTATCAACACACAACTATTGTACTGCACATTCACCAGGCACAAACATATATATATATATATATATATATAATCACATTAATCTGTCTGTAACATTCACATTCTGTCTGACTCATTCATCTCAACAACCTTCAATCCTTTCTGGACCTCCTAGATCAAACTCACAGTCATTCTTCGCAGGCGTAAGAATAACCATATGTAATTTCAACATACGGTGTAAACAACAATTGAGAGGTTTCAACAAATAGTGAGAAAACCTTAGCATATATTAGTGATTAGTTGGTTAGTTTGTTAGTTAATGTGATTAGTTCTGCTCTGCTGCATGCTCCACACCTTAACCTATAGGATAAAAATGGTGCAGGGAAATAGATCTTCCCTTCATTGTTTACACTGCAACATTAAGCATTCATTCAACATTAATTAATCTGCTGAAAAGGGGAGGAATGTAAACCCAGTTATGGTAAGGTTTCTCTGCTTGTCCATCACAGCTGTGGAAACATGTAAATGTACAATGTAAAGTGCATTTCCCCTTTTCAAATATAAATTATTCACAATTTTATTTTGCGTGTTCCTTCACGATCATCAGAAGTCCAGATTTGACCTGTAAATGAAAAAATAAGAAAAAGTCAGCACTAAATCTATATAAATTACCCCAAACGTTCCGATCAAGAGGTGGGTTTAACAGAATCTGGTTGATCAACTATTATCCAACAACCTGTTTTTAGGCACTTATTAAAATGATCTTTTATAACTTTATTAAATGTATAACTGTTTCCAGCTCTCATCACTGTATGAAGAGTTAAAACGTTGATCTAATTAGTTATTTGAAATGGTGTGTTTAACTATATGTTCCTTATTTCTCATCCCCTTTTGAAACAGGAGGCAATCAAAAAACATCCTGTTACAAAGAAAATAATCGAATGCTCATAACACGAACGTCATCTGAACCGCAGGTGGAAATACTACAAGAAAGAAAAAAGAAAAACTCAAAACATCTGAACCCAACTATTTAGCATCAGACTTACTACTTCCACCATAAGACACATCACCCCATCTGACACATGTTTCACCACCACTACATCCTATGCTAACTCCTCCTTCAACATAAACTCTACTCCATCTCTCCCGCTATCCACACCATGGTAAGAGAGTTTGAATCCTGCTCCAAAACTGTGAGCCTTGCTGCCCTTCCACACGGTCTCTAGGACAAAGAAAACATCTATCTTCCTTCTCTGCATCATGTCAGCCAACTCACTACCTATGCCTGTCACAACCAGAAGCAGTCATAGTACTGTATACATGACAGTAAAACTAGCATCCACAAACAATTGAAGCTGTCAGTCCAGTCCCGGAAAGATGTGTGCTCAACTACAAGGCCTGTACAAAAAGGTGAGGAAAAAGAAAAACATGCACATACCCAAAAATAAATGCAACAGGTGCCCATACCGAACATGATGGAGAAAATAGAACCAAACTGTACTGCTCTAACGCGAGTATAGTACATGAAGGATAAAACAAAAATGTGTATGGTAATCCAACAATCCATGAGAAGTGTGGCTGTGCAGGTCACGTGTCAGTGAGATCAGTTCTGTGTGTCATAATGGAAAGCGTGTACATGTGCGTGTGTGAGATTTTACCATAGCAAAGATAGTACCGATCATTAAACTGAAGTTATCAAATCACCACCTGAAGATCACATGGTCAGCTGACATGTCAGCCAGGCTGCAATGTTTGGTAGTGACGTTTACCAGCTTGACTATCACTTGTCATGACAGTCTCCAGCCCCCATCCTGGAGATGTCAAGAGTTCAGCAGTGGGTGCAGACCATAGTTCATAGACTTGAGTTGAAACTGGTGCAAAAATGTAAAACTCCATGTAACAGTTCAGGTATGAGTCATGACAGCTTGCAGCTCAGTTGAGCATGATTGTGTGTCTGTCCACAAGGCAGTATGGCAGCTCAGTTCATTCAGTGCAAGCACCGTCAGCTAGCAGCTCAGCTGAACATAACGCATTTTGGCAGTTCAGTTTATTCCAGTGCAGGCGCCATCAGGAGCTTTCAGCAGAGTCACGGTGGTTAGCAAACCTGGTTTCAATGACAACATAACATGTGATCTGTCCTAGAATGGCGATCTAAACCCAGAGTCAAGATACAATCTTCTCAATGCTATGGTATAGTGTACCTAGGTATGTACAATGCACGTGTGTACTGTGCAATGCGAATGTTGTAGGGTGAGGAATAAAATTGTAAACAGAGCTGCATATCTGTGTATATGTGAAATCCACTACCAAGTAGAATTAGTTAACTGCTAACCAAATGTCGTCATGGAACACCTGCAGCATTCACTGATTAAATGCCAAGCTGAAATCCTCAGAAAACACCTAAATAAAGTCAGTCCCCAGCACATCTGTCAGCTACGAGAAGGACTCCGTCAGGCAGGTCAAGTGCCAGTCCTCCAAAGCATCAAAGCATATGAAGAAGAAAAGAAATAGACATAAAAAAAAAACAAATAAATAAAATAAAAATAAACCACCAAAGTACTCCAAACCACTATTACACAGGCCTTGTTCATATGTCATTAAACATGACCTGCACCCCACCAGGCTGAATTGATGAGAACTGGAAACATACAATTAATGGCGTGAAATTAACCCTGCATGTACTGTAAATGTTTAGACAATGCAAAAAAAAACTTACAGCAGGTAAGATAGCAACCGTCAACACATTCACACTAACCCCACCTATAAAACATGAAATGTACCTTCAACCCTGAAAATAACCAACAAAACTACGTAAATGTTTATGTTTATGTTTGTTTATTAAATTTGTTCATTTTTTTACAAAAGAAACAATACAAGGCAATCTCATAATGATGTGTAGAAAATGTAAAAAAAATGAAAGGTGGCAGAAAGAAGAATAAATCTTATTATATCTGCCCCTTATCTCCAACAATCAGATTAAACAACAGTAGTCAAACCATGTAAACAATAATAATCTTCAACCAACTTTTTCCAACAATCAGGTTAAACAATAATATTCTTCAACCAACAGTACAAAATTACTAACTCTTTTTAATTTTCTAACTAACAGTACAAAATGACTAACTCTTTCTAATTTTCTAACTAATACAATACACATTACGTTATTTCACATATATTTTTTAACACATTTGTTTTGATCATTTTTTTAAATGTAAACATTGACTTGGCATTTTTAACTACATTCTCCAAGCCATTCCATAATCTAATTCCCTGGATTGAGGTAGAACGTCCCTTCAAACTGGTTCTGAATTGTGGTTTTACAAACAACTCTGTTCCCTTAAGATTATAACAACTTTGTCTTTTAACAAAGTGCATTTGGATATTTAAAGGTAATGCATTATTTTGAGCTCTATACATAACTGATAAAATATTATAGTCTACCAAATCATGGAACTTCAATAATTTTAGTTGATAAAATAATGTACTTGATGGATGACGGTAATGCTTTCTAGTGATAATTCTTACAGCTCTTTTCTGTAATACAAAAATAGGCTTTGTGATTGTTTTACACGCTTTCCCCCAAACATCAATACAATAGATTAAGTGTGGAACAATGATTGTGTTATACAACAAATACAGAGCTTTATCATTCAATAGGTCTCTGACTTTGTACAGTACTGCTATCGATCTAGCTATTTTTATTCTTACAGAATTTATGTGTTGTTTCCATGTCAGTTTGTCATCAATGATAACACCCAAAAACTTCACCTCATTCACTCTACAAATCTCAACATCCTCAATTTTGAGTGGAACATCAACAGTTTTCTTTTTATTACCGAATATCATGTAATTAGTTTTTTCTAGATTTAATGATAATTTATTTATTTTAAACCAAGTTTGTATCTTGACAAATTCTGTCTTTATCAATTCTAACATTTGTTCTATATCTTCACCTGAACAGAAAAAAGTGGTATCATCAGCGAAAAGTACACATTTAAGGAGTCCTGACACATTTACCAAGTCATTCACATATAAAATAAAAAGCTTTGGTCCAAGTACAGAGCCTTGGGGAACTCCACATGTGATATTACAGAGGTCAGATCTTACATCATTTATTTGTACAAATTGTTTCCTATTTTTTAAGTAGCTAGATACCCACTGTAATGCTGGTCCTCTAATACCATATTTGTTCAGTTTTTCAAGGAGAATGGTGTGATCAATAGTATCGAATGCTTTTTTTAAATCAACAAAGATACTGATACAATGTTGTTTTTGATCGACAGCAGTAGTTATTTGTTCCATTAATTCCATGAGAGCCATTGATGTAGAGTTTTTTGATCTAAACCCATACTGACTGTTGCTTAGAATATTTTGTTTATCTATAAATTGGTCTAGTCTGTTTACAAATAGTTTTTCAAGAATTTTTGAAAACTGTGGTAACAAGGATATAGGTCTATAATTGTTGAATACACATTTATCACCATTTTTAAAAAGAGGAACGACCTTAGCTACTTTCATATTATCTGGAAAAATTCCTGTTGAAAATGATAAGTTACATATGTATGTGAACGGCTCAATAATATGGCTCATTATGTCCTTTACAAACATCATATCCATGTCCACCCAGTCTTTCGATCTCTTGTCTGTAAGATGTTTTACTACATTCATTATTTCCTCTTTGTTAGTTCCATTTAGGAAAATACTATTTGCACAACCTGTAATTGAGTGGATCATATTTTTATCTACTTTTGGTATCTTAGCTGCAAGGCTTGATCCAACATTTACAAAATATTGATTAAATCCATTAACAATTTCA
Organism: Garcialebias charrua; assembly: GCA_038048925.1. Classification (NCBI taxonomy): domain Eukaryota; kingdom Metazoa; phylum Chordata; class Actinopteri; order Cyprinodontiformes; family Rivulidae; genus Garcialebias; species Garcialebias charrua. The sequence continues at coordinate 14,005 of JBBPBX010050289.1, read as the reverse complement.
TTTTCATCATGAACTTCATCGTTGTCTTTTACAAAATATTTTGAAATACCAGTTTTTGCTTTATGATTCTTCAGTACACCATTCATTACTCGCCATGTTGCTTTCATATCACCATTAGTTTTATCTAATAATTTACTATAATATTCTTTCTTATGTTTCCTTATAATCCCTACTAATTTATTTTTATACTTTTTATATTTTTCTTCTGCGCTCTGACTTCGTAATTTCAAGAAACATGAATACAAATAATTCTTTTTTTTACATGCATTTCTTAACCCTTTTGTCATCCATGGTTGATCATTCGTATTTCTCTTTGTGTAATTTGTTTGCACACAATTCTTTACATACAGGGTTTCCAAGATATTCATAAACTCATCATATGCTCTGTTCGCATCATCAACATACACATCATTCCAGTCTTGTTTATCCAGATCCTCTTTCAATTTTTCCAAAACTTTTTTTGATGTGTTTATGATCTTTTTCTTCGTTGTGACTGCTTTTGTGATATTTTGATCATTTTTAAAGATTGTGAAAACTGGTAAATGATCACTTAAGTCGGTCGTTAAGATACCACCTATCACATCCCCATTTGTTATATTTGTGAAAATATTATCAATTATTGTGGCACTATGAGTTGTAATTCTTGTTGGCTTTGATATCAATGGATACATATTTAAACTGTACATTGAGTTTATAAATGTGCTTATGTTATTTGAATCTGTTTTATTTCCCATATCAATGTTAAAGTCTCCACACAAAAAAATATTTTTATTAAAACTCTTCTCCATTAGTTCCAAGATTTTATCAGTGAATATTTCTATATTTGCTCCTGGTGATCTATATACACAACTTATTATTATGTTTTTATCGTTTTTGTTTATAATTTCTATTGTTATCATTTCCATAATATTATCAACTATTATTGACATTTCATTATTTAATTTACATTTTATTTCATTATTGACAAATAGTGCGACACCACCACCTCTTTTATTATTTCTGTTCATATGATATAATTCATACCCCTCGATGTGAATATTACTTGTGTTATCATCATTAAGCCATGTCTCTGACAGCGCTATTATCGTAAAAGTTCTATTTAATTGTTTTAAGTAATCTGTTATTTTGGATATGTTTGCATTTATACTTCTGCTATTAAAGTGAATAATGGAGAGAACTCCATTTGATATATTGATGTCATTAAACTGCTCTTCATTATAATATTCGCTATCTTTTATTACAGGAAAAAAATTTGCATCAATCACATTTTCAACATTATATATTTTAGGTTCTGAGTCTTCGTATGTTGTCATGTTCTAATGTATTTGTTCATTTCACTGTATATTTTATCCATTTTGAGTGTGAGTTGTTTCATTGATTTGTAATTTTCATCTCTTGAATTCATCCAGATCCGTCAGTTCTTTTATCATTTTAGGCTGAGACCCTTCCTTTGCTTTGATAAAGACGTATCCATTTCTAGTCCATGTTGATGCTATTTTTTTTCTTTGTTTTATTGTTAAATAAACCACCTATGAAAATGATATGCTAATAATTAAAGTGCAAAACATCTCCTGAGAGTCTATCTAATCCATAGCGCCCAGAACAGTTGTGGGATAGTCCCTCGTCCAGCAAGTTGTCCAAGAAGAAATAAACAGATAACCACCAATCAGAATAAGTCGAGAGTCCTCTAATGTTTTATAAATAGCACCAACTGACTAACTAACTAAGTCCTTTACTCTGGAGTCTCCTCAACAGCAGCACTGAAGTAACTACACTAACAAACAGTAACTCTTACAGTCCCATCCTGAGCTGATTAAGTTGTAAAACTCCTCGTTATCAGCCGAAACCCTGAGCCAGACCCTGTAGCAGGTCCAGAACCAGGAGACAACTCAGTGAGATTTATGGATGAAAGAGGCATCTGTGCCTGTCAAGGCTGGTTCACAGGTGCGTACGGAGGAGGACAAGGAGGAGGAGGGGGAGCGGGGCAAAGAGGAGGAGGAGGACAAGGCCGTTGAGCTTCAAGGCATGTCTCTGTTCCTGGTACGAGAGCAGCACCGGCTTTAAGAGGGGGGCCTGTGGTGTCCAGCACTGAAGCCTTATCTGCAGACGGCCATAAATCTGATTGTGAGCCAACAACTTCTATCTGTGAAACTACCTTGTGCATGCTTCTCAGAGCAGGTTTCTGTCTACCTAGGATTTTGCTCATCTCACCCAAAAACAAGAAGCAGTCTCTGTTGAACTCGTCTGCCTTCAGCCAGTCCTTATGTTTCTTTCTGCGCACTAGGACAGAACAATTACACCCACAAAAAACAATATATGAAAATAAAAATAAAAAACAATAAAAAATCTGTCCCTGTTGCCTTTGTTTGCGTGTATACAGCACTCTCTGGAGTACAGATCGCAAGCCTCTACGAGAAAGAAAAAAAAAAGAAAAAATAAACAAATAAACAAAAGAAAGTAAAAAAACCAACAAAAAAAAAACAATAATAAATGGGAAAAAAAATTGCGACCTATACACTAGAAAATACGGTAATTAACTTCAACTGGGAAGGGGAGGGAAAATGTGACTCTAACAGTGATCACAGGTCCCGGTTGTGAACTTTATCACATCTACGGCAACATGTGAACCCGGAGCGGCCGAACCACTCTTTACGGCAAAGCCGTGTGCCGGATGAAAGCCTGTATGAACTCTACGGCGAACAGAGTCCCGGTGTACACGATCAGGCCTCGGCCCCACAGCCTCCCGAAAGAAAAAGAAAAGAAAAAGAAAGTGTCTCCTAGCCAAACAGGCCGGAGCTCATAGAGGGGGATGTGGGGGAAGGGCAAACGTAAGGCACTCATAAATTTTCCCTGCACGTGTGTGGACGTGGGACTATGTGCTTTCATGTTATATGTACAAGAACCGCAAAAAAAATGCACATCCAAATGAAATACCAACAGTAGTTCACGTTTTTTACTTTTAGCTGCTAACACAATAAACCATTGGCCCACCCGGAGCCAAACAGCCCTCAGTCAACAAATAATTTAGTGTATCCGATAGCAGACATTTTGTGATAAGAGTTCTGCTCACCTACTTTGTGAAGGCACCGGTTGTTGACTGCGCGCGTGCTCGTCCCACTCGGTGGAGGGGGGGGGACCCTCCAAATCGTCTTCCTTCACAACCTCCCACGTCAATGGTCACCAAATTGTTACGAATTCAAAAGGTTGAAGGAAACTCTGAAACGAATGTGCAAGTTAATTTGCAGGTTTATTGTACATATAAGGATTAACCTTGCAGTTGCAAACAGACCTCACTCCAACACCAGTCTACACACACATCTTCAAAGGCAGGGCCACGGTTATAAACTTCCAGATGTCGTCACCGCCTCCTGGAACCTGGAACCGCCTGGGACTGCTTCGGGACCGCCCTGGGACCACCTACACTACCACGTGACCCTCCTTTCTGCCAATAAACTATCAGCTTCAATGTAAACATCAAATGTTGGGTCTGTTGTATTGTGCAGGCGTGTAACTGAAAAACTCTTCCCTATTGAAAATAAAGCCCGAGAGAAAACCGTTCTGCCTTGTGTCACATTTCACATTATATGGTGGAATTAAGTGAACATAAATCATAACACATAATATGTGTGATACAGGTGTAATACTGATAGACATATATTTCACTGGCTCTGAGCCTTTGGTGGAGAGGACCGGTGAGATCGGCGGAGCTCCATCTAGCTTCTTCTGAATTTTGTCGTCGGCCAGCAAGCACAAAGAAATGCCAGCACTTCAGCATTAGACCACGGTGTTGTCATTATTGTTTTTAAAATATTTAAAATAGATCCAGCTCTGGATCTGTGTTTTGAAACGTTTCTGAACGATCCAGTGGCTCCTCCCCCTGACCAATCAGTGACCAGCAGTGTGCTGACGTCACGTTATAGGTCCTGCTTGAACTCAATGGAACTGCAGAAAAGTAAGTACTAAAAAACAGGCTGGTTCCACGACGAAGGCACTGTGGATAAAAACATGGAACCGGCCTGAGCAAAGCGGGCCAAAGTAGGACCTGTGGATAACGGGCTTTTGAGTCTTTGAGTTTTTGGTTTTGCATTTGGGTTCACATCTTCAGAAAAATGTTTTGATTCATCACTAACAAAACAGAAGAGCAAATGGAAAAATAGTTTTTATTCAGAAATGTGTCACTTTGTTCTGTAAAATACAAAAGAACTGAGCTGAAGTTCAGCATCACATGTTTTCTCACAAACTTAACATGTTTTAGAACCAAAACCATGAATCAAAATATCCAACATTTTATAAAAATATATAATTTACATGTAAATAAGACTTGTACACAAACTAAATTTTCTCATTTTTCAAAGTGCTGAGTTTTGTTGAGCCATTCTTCCTTTTCTCGAAGTCTTCCTGCAGACCTTGAGCCCAGTCCCAGCTGGCATCAATGCAGATGATGGTGTTCTTCATGGTGGTGACTCTGCAGAAAAACACATACAGTGCAGAAGGTGAAGAAGACTGGAGCCGCACACACACCAAGCGTGACACACACTCTGCTCCTGCTTTGAACACAACACAAAAACTGCTTTCACCAAAGTACAACAGAAAAATCTGTTTGATGAACACAGACATGTTTCTGCTCTCAGCTGCTGCAGGCAGGGGCGGTCCTAGCCTATTTGGCGCCCTGGGCGAGCAACCCCAACGATTTCAACATCTAGTTTTACTACATATATAAATTATTCAACAAGTATTTTAGAGTTAATGGCAGAACAAGTAGCCTGAGACAAACATGTAGCATTAACACATTATGAACATTATTCAAGAATTGTTTCTATAAGAACATTATCAAATATTTTATATGAACAGTAAGATACTAGCAATAACAGCATTGTAAGAGGAGGACAGTTGAACATGGAGGTCTCCACCTCTGTTTAATGATGGACGGTTTCTTTCCTTTACTCCTCTCTCAAACCATCGTTCCTCTCTATCAAGGAGGAACGATGACTGAGTTTGTCACAGCTCCTCAGACTGAAGAAGTCTTTTTGATACAAAGAAGAATCTGTCCAGACGACTACATTTATTGAGCCTGCATCAGGACAACAATCTGTAAAGCTTTAGTACATTTGATATGGAAAACACATTTTGACTTAACCAATTAATCTATTTTCAATGGCAAAATATGCAGGCTTATTTCATATTGCGTTCATACTACAGGTAGTCCCCGGCTTACGAGCGCTCTAACTTACGAGGATCCAGACTTACGAGCTGGCAAATTTTTGGAAAAAACGCAAAAAATACTGAGTTTTTCTGTGTTTTTTCACCACAGTTCGTTAGCTAAACATGTGGACACACGTTTCCGATCATTTTTATGCACTCATAAGCAGTTTTTCGATGATAAACGAGTGTTTGTAGTCGCGCTAGCAAAACCGTTCCAACTTACGAGCAAAATTCCGGACTTACGAGACACGTGGCGGCCGTTCCAAATTACGAAATTTCCGTGTTACGAGCGCCTCGTTGTAACGGAACTCGCTCGTAAGTCGGGGACTACCTGTATTCCCTTTCATTGCTTTATGTATTTATTATCTTACTTTAATGATAACAATATAATGAGTCACTACAGTCATTTAGAAAGTGTTTATATTGGAACTAATGTTAATAATAATAATAAACTTTATTTGTATAGCACCTTGTATAGCACTAATGTTTGTTCACACACAGTTAGAACAGCTCACCTGTTCCTTCATACTGACAGGAACAATCCCCTCATCACTCCTGACTCTAATCCTGACACTAAATCACATTTTTAAAATTGTCATACCTCAACCCAAATCTCCCTTTTTACAAAGCCTAAGATCAATTCAGGCCAGTTTCATTAAAGGGTTGAATCATCTAACATCTCAGGGCACTTTTCATATAGAGCAGGTCTTCACCAGACTCATCCTCTTCATTATACAGTATATTTATAATATTCAGTCAATGGGTAATCCTATCTGCCCACTCTGGGCTGCTGCATGATGGAGCAGAGCATCTTGCTTCTGACAAAGTTTTAGTTATGTGGCGTCGCATCATCCATCCATCATTTTCTTCCACTTATCCGGGGTCGGGTTGCGGGGGTAGCAGCCTAAGTAGGGAGGCCCAGACTTCCCTCTCCCCAGCCACTTGGAGCAGCTCCTCTGGGGGAATCCCAAGGCGTTCCCAGGCCAGCCGAGAAACATAGTCCCTCCAGCGTGTCCTGGGTCTTCCTCTGGGTCTCCTCCCGGTGGGACATGCCCGGAACACCTCACCAGGGAGGCGTCCAGGAGGCATCCTAACCAGATGCCCGAGCCACCTCAACTGGCTCCTCTCGATGTGGAGAAGCAGCGGCTCTACTCCGAGTCCCTCCCGGATGACTGAGCTTCTCACCCTATCTCTAAGGGAGAGTCCAGCCACCCTGCGGAGAAAACTCATTTCAGCCGCTTGTATCCGAGATCTCGTTCTTTCGGTCACAACCCAAAGCTCATGACCATAGATGAGGGTGGGAACGTAGATCGATCGGTAAATTGAGAGCTTTGCCTTTCGACTCAGCTCTCTCTTCACCACGACAGAAGCTGGCGTCGCATCATAATATTATTTAAATTATACAACAGTAATAATAATAATAAATAATAAACTTTATTTGTATAGCACCTTCCTACAATGCCTTGCATTGACCAAGGTGCTTAACAGGATAAAAAGATGAATAAACTGGAACAGTAAATCAATGAAAATAGAATAAGAAACAACAGCAATAAAAGAAGGCAATGGAAATAAAAAATGCTACATACTAAAATAACACAAGTAATAAAAGTTACACACTGAAAGCTTTTTTGAACAAGTGGAAATAAAAGGCAATGGAAATAAAAAATGCTACATATTAAAATACCAAAAGTAATAAAAGTTACACACTGAAAGCTTTTTTGAACAAGTGGAAATAAAAAGGCAATGGAAATAAAAAATGCTACATATTAAAATACCAAAAGTAATAAAAGTTACACACTGGAAGCTTATTTGAACAAGTGGAAATAAAAAGGCAATGGAAATAAAAAATGCTACATATTAAAATACCAAAAGTAATAAAAGTTACACACTGAAAGCTTTTTTGAACAAGTGGGTCTTCAGTCTGGTTTTGAACAGAGTCAGATCAGAGGTGGCACGCAGCTCAAGGGGGAGACTGTTCCAGGCTTTTGGGCCGGCAACAGAAAATGACCGGTCTCCCCATTGTTTGTACCTTGAGCGAGGCACCTCCAGCAGGTGTTGACTGGCAGATCGTAAAGCTCTGCTGGGCTGATGGACTTTCAAAAGTTCTGAGATGTAGAGAGGTGCAAGTCCATTCAGAGCTTTGAAAACAAACAGCAGCAGCTTGAACTGTATCCTGAACTGAACCGGGAGCCAGTGTAGAGAGGACAGGACAGGAGTGATGTGTTCATATTTTCGTGTGTTGGTCAAAAAGCGCGCGGCAGAGTTCTGTACAAGCTGTAAACGGGAGATGGAGGATTGATTAATACCAACATACAAAGCATTACAATAATCAAGTCTGGAGGTCACAAAGGCATGGATGGCCTTCTCCAGATCACCACGGCTGAGAAATGACTTGACTTTGGAGAGCAGACGGAGCTGGAAAAAGCTGGTCTTGACAACAGAACTGATCTGTTTATCAAGCTTTAAGTTGGAGTCAAGCTGCACTCCAAGATTTCTGACCACCGGGTTGAAGTGGGGGAGGGGAAAACCAACACTGGGACTGGGAAGGATGTTGCTGGTGTCATCAGGTGCACCAAATAAAATGCATTCAGTTTTATCTGTGTTTAGGTGGAGGAAGTTTTGAGAGAGCCAGTGCTTAATGTCATTTAAGCAGTTGACAAGAGTGTTTGAACTGAGTGAGGGGTTGGGAGTGACTGGCAGATAGATTTGTAAATCGTCTGCATACATGTGAAAAGACAGGTTATGACGTGTGATGATTGATCCTAATGGCAGCATGTAAAGAGAGAAGAGGACTGGCCCTAGAATAGATCCCTGTGGTACGCCAGAGGTCAGAGGGGTTGATGAAGAGGAGGACAGATCGCCTATCATGACAGAAAAAGTTCTCCCAGACAGGTAAGATTTGAACCACTCAAGCACAGCTCCCTGGAGGCCAACCTGCTGAGACAAGCGGTTGATTAGTACCTGATGGTCGACGGTGTCAAAAGCTGCTGAGAGGTCTAACATCACCAGCAGAGCAGGGTTTTTTGCATCCAGGGACAGAAGAATGTCATTCTGTACTTTGAGCAGTGCAGATTCAGTGCTGTGACGAGCTCGAAAACCTGACTGAAATTTTTCAAACAGGTTGTTGAGTTCTAGAAAAGATTGAAGTTGAATAAAAACAATCTTTTCTAGGACCTTTGATAGAAATGACAGATGGGAAACTGGTCTGAAATTAGAGAGAGCTGTAGGATCTAGGCCTGGTTTTTTGAGAAGAGGCCTGACCACAGCGTGTTTGAAAGCAGATGGCACAAAACCTGAAGATAGACAGCTGTTAATAAATGACAAAACACAAGGACCAATTACATCAAAGGATTGTTTGAACATTTTAGAGGGAATGATGTCCAGAGAACAGTTAGTTGGTTTCATCTGCTGAACCACCTTGGTGAGGTGAGGCAGTGAGACCAGGTCAAATTGGTCAAAAACAGCTGTGGTTATTGCAGAGGTACATGACTGGATGGTGTTGGATGAACTGACAATGTTCTGTCTGATAGAGTCTATTTTGTTGACAAAATAGCTCTGAAAGTCATCGCAGGTAGACTGTGTGGCAGTTTTCAGAACATTGACAGATGGGTTGATGACAGACTGGAGTGTGCTGAAAAGCGTCCTCGGCCGGTTGGAGCTGGTGGAGATTAAATTGGAGAGGTACTGTGACTTGGCCTGTTTCACAGCATTATGATACTCACAGAGACAGTCTCTCAGTATTCCTTGAGATACATGAAGCCGGTCGCGCTTCCATATTCGCTCTGCTTTTCTGCAACGTTGTCGAAGAGCTCGCGTCGTTTCGTTGAGCCATGGTGAAGGTTTGTTCTTTGAAGATGCCTGTTTGAGAGGAGCGATGGAGTCCAAGATCGTCGTGCAGGTGTGATGGAAGGAGCTGATGAAGTCCTCAGGATGTAGAGATGGGTCCAGGCTGACAGCAGAGCAAAATTCAGTGCTCTTAAAGGCATCAGTGAACTGACTTGGAGTTAATGGGGTGATGGAGCGGCAGAAACGTGCTGGGAGAATAGCTTTCGGTGCAGGAGAGGTGAAAAATTCAAATAATATGGGAAAATGGTCTGAAATACAGGTGTCCAGGATCTCCACAGTATTTGAAGGCCATGGGAGATAATTAAATCGAGTGTATGACCCTGACTGTGTGTGGCCCCCGAGACCGACTGCGACAGGTTGAAAGAGTCCAGGAGGTCCTGAAACTCACATCCAAGCTGATTACTTGGGCAGCAGGTGTGCACGTTGAAGTCCCCACAGAAAAGCCAAGAGTCAAACTTTGGCAGCAGTTCAGCCAGTAGTTCAGAAAACTCACTGAGAAAGTTTTTATTGTATTGAGGAGACCGATAAAAGAGGCCACACAGAATAGGTTTTGCAGATTCCAGCACAAAAATCATGCTTTCAAAACTGGAGTAGTTTTTCTGAGGCAACAAACGGTATTTGAACGCCTCATTGAAGACTGCAGCCAGGCCCCCCCTTCCAGACCCACGCGGAGCGCTCAGGTGGGAGTAGCCATTTGGGAGGAGTTCAGAGAAGCAGCTGTTGTCTCCAGATTTCTGCCAGGTTTCCGTAATCAAAAACAGATCCAGACGATGAGTTGAGATCAAATCACTTAATATAAAAGTTTTATTAGTGATCGATCTGGCGTTAAACAACGCTGCACGTACTGGAACACAGCCAGTTACGTCACTCTCAGCTCGAGCGAGCAGGCGGAGGTTCTGTTTAACACAGCCTCGGTTCTGGTTCTTCACCGGGGGACAAAATGGATACTGATCGCTGGCGTCATGATTGATAGCAACAAGGCATCTGTTGCGGCGAGCGAAAGAACGACGGACATCAAAGACGCTGAATTCAGGAGGTAAGTCAGCCGTCGGCGTGTGGTGAGACGAGAGATACTTTTTAAATCTCACCAGGACGCCTGCCCTCGTTCTGCGTCTTCTGCGCCGCTTGCTGCCTGGCAGCGAGGTCGCATTGCGTTGTAGGTAGGCAGGAATGGACGCCAAGAAAGGCGGAGGTGGAGGAGGCTTGAAATGTCCATATTTGCCAGTAGCTGGTGTGTTGATCAGCGAGTCTTGGAGACTTAGAAGAGTTGAGCGATCATAGACCAGGAGCAAGGATGCATCGTCGATGAAAAAAAGGCAGAACACGAACAGCAGTAAAAAGTTCAGGAGAGGAGTTAGATAGCGTGCCATGACAACCAGCGCCATCTTGAAAACCATAACAGTATGTTATGTCACAATACCATACACCACACAATTCATTGACTTGATAATTAACTTGAACCGTGTTTTGCAGCAAAGTTCAACATCATGTCTCACTTGTTTCATCATCCTCATTTACAAACTGCAGCTGTTTGAATGAAAAATGTGTCAATGTCTGTACATTTAGCTGCGTCTGTTTCCAGAATCTTTCTCTTTTTAATCTTTCTCTTCTCTGCACCACTCTTGCCTTTTCTCCCTTCAATCTTTCCACTGACCGCACTTTCAGGTGTCTCCTCTGGGCACGTAACAAAAACGAAACTAAAAGTGGAGGAGGTGCACCTCCGCAGCGGCTGCGGTGATAAACTGATGACATGTGAATAAATGAAGGGCAGGGCGGCCCAGGAGCAGCGCAGTTGTGGTGTTCTGTGTTATATGTTGTTAAAAAAGTTGTAAAAGATTAAAAATATATTAAAAAACGAGGAGCGGCGTCTCCTCTTCTTTTCCTAAACTGCGCAATGTTATGCCGCCCCCTGCTGGAGGACGCCTTGGGCGGCCGCCCATGTCACCCATATAAGGAACCGCCACTGGCTGCAGGTCTTTGTTTCACTCAAAATAACTCTGAAGCCTGAAAGGGATTCGATCCGACAACCTTCTTGCAGAGAGGCAACAACTCTACCAACTGCACCACTGTGCCGGTGGGCGGAGCTAATCAAACACTAAACACACATGTCAGATTTTGAGTGAACTCACTTCAGAGACTTGATTTTGCAGTGTCTCGGGGTCATCTGCAGGTGCTTCACCTGCCCTTTGGCGACTGGGTGTTTACTGTGGTTAGGACAGCAGGTGCTTTTCTGGATCATCCACGATGGACCCACTGCAACTGAACCCAAACAGAATTTTTTTAAATTCATTTTACATTTAAAACAAGAAACCAAAAGAAAAATAAGAAAACATAAAATCAATAGTGGCAGAAAGAAGAAAAAAATCTTATTTTATCTGCCCCCTTTTTTTTCAGAAACAAAACAGTTCAAACAATCAATTCAAACAATCATCTTCTATGAGTAACAGAGCAAAAAGAGTAACTTTTCACAATCTACAAAAAACTAGAAACATTTAACACTTAACTGAAAGTTTTAGTATTTTGTTAACAATGTACAGTAGATTGAACTCCCTGTTTTGAAATAGGCTGTCCCTTTAGTGACTTGAGCCCCAACAGGATCAGACTGAGGAGACAACACAAGCAGAGGTCCTTACCCACAGAGCTGTGAAACAGGAAACAGATGAAAGCCAGGAGGCCGAGAGTCACCAGAGTCTTCATGTTTCTTCAACACCAACAGATGGAGGCCCGGAGTGTGCAGGACCGGTCCGATCTGCTGCTTTATATACAGCTGCATGTCCGCACAGCCTCATTCATGCTCACTTGGGTTCTCAGAAAGAAGAGGGCTTCCTTCCTCTTCTTATTTCCAGCAGCCACTTTATTTTCTGCTCTGCAGAGAAAGTCAGCTTCAGAAGAATGACAGGATTTCTGCTGAAATTCTTCCTGAGAACGGACAGGGCTTTTTCCTGCAGCTTCAAGCTGAACCAGCTGACTTCACCCTGCTGTTTTAATGCTTTCAGGACCTTCTGGCTTCAACATGAAACCAGTGAAGTAAAGAGTGAAACATCTCCAGAGTTTCAGGCTCTCTTCACAGAAGCCTCTTTATTAAACCACCTGAGACTGAGGTCAGAGTTTATGTTTATGTTTATTAAATTTGTTCATTTTTTTACAAAAGAAATACAATACAAGACAATCCCATTAATGATACGTACACAATGTAAAAAAATGAAAGGTAGCAGAAAGAAGAATAAATCTTATTATATCTGCCCCTTTTTTCAAACAATCAGATTAAACAATAATAATCTTTCACCAGCAGTACAAAATGACTAACTCTTTCTAATTTTCTAATACTAATACATAACTAATAATTGATACAATACACATTATGCTAATTCATATATATTTTTTCAACAAATTCCTTTTGATCATTTTCTTAAATGTAAACATTGACTTGGCATTTTTAACTACATTCTCCAAGCCATTCCATAATCTAATTCCCTGGATTGAGGTAGAACGTCCCTTCAAGCTAGTTCTGAATTGTGGTTTTACAAACATCTCTGTCCCCTTAAGATTATAACAACTTTGTCTTTTAACAAAATTCATTTGGATATTTAAAGGTAAATCGTTATTTTGAGCCCTATACATAATTGATAAAATATTATAATCAACCAAATCATGGAATTTCAATAATTTCAGTTGATAAAATAATGTACTGGATGGATGACAGTAATGTTTTCTAGTGATAATTCTTACAGCTCTTTTCTGTAATACAAAAATAGGCTTTGTGATTGTTTTACACGCTTTCCCCCAAACATCAATACAATAGATTAAGTGTGGAACAATGATTGTGTTATACAACAAATACAGAGCTTTATCATTCAATAGGTCTCTGACTTTGTACAGTACTGCAATCGATTTAGCTATTTTTATTCTTACAGAATTTATGTGTTGTTTCCATGTCAGTTTGTCATCAATGATAACACCCAAAAACTTCACCTCACTCACTCTGCAAATCTCAACACCCTCAATTTTGAGTGGAACGTCAACAGTTTTCTTTTTATTACTGAATATCATGTAATTAGTTTTTTCTAGATTTAATGATAATTTATTGATTTTAAACCAAGTTTGTATTTTGGTAAATTCTGTCTTTATCAATTCCAACATTTGTTCTATATCTTCACCTAAACAGAAAAATGTAGTATCATCAGCAAAAAGTATACATTTAAGGAGTCCTGACACATTTACCAAGTCATTCACATATAAAATAAATAGCTTTGGTCCAAGCACAGAGCCCTGGGGAACTCCACATGTGATATTACAGAGGTCAGATCTTACATCATTTATTTGTACAAATTGTTTCCTATCTTTTAAGTAGCTAGATACCCACTGTAATGCTGGTCCTCTAATACCATATTTGTTCAGTTTTTCTAGGAGAATGGTGTGATCAATAGTATCGAATGCTTTTTTTAAATCAACAAAAATACTGACACAATATTGTTTTTGATCGACAGCAGTTGTTATTTGTTCCATTAATTCCATGAGAGCCATTGATGTAGAGTTTTTAGCTCTGAACCCATACTGACTGTTGCTTAGAATATTTTGTTTGTCTATAAATTGATCTAGTCTGTTCACAAATAGTTTTTCAAGAATTTTAGAAAACTGTGGTAACAAGGATATAGGTCTGTAATTGTTGAACACACATTTATCACCATTTTTAAAAAGAGGAACTACCTTAGCTACTTTCATATTATCTGGAAATATTCCTGTTGAAAATGATAAGTTACATATATATGTAAACGGCTCAATAACATAGCTCATTATATCCTTTACAAACATCATATCCATGTCCACCCAGTCCTTTGATCTCTTGTCTGTAAGATTTTTTACTACCTTCATTATTTCCTCTTTGTTAGTTCCATTTAGAAAAATACTGTTTGCACAACCTGTAATTGAATGGCTCACATTATTATTTACTTTTGGT
>JBBPBX010050288.1:0-12370 GCA_038048925.1 Garcialebias charrua | reverse complement strand
ACTTCATAAAAATGTTATTAAAATTCATCCTGTGGTTCGTGAGCTCTTTGCCAACAGGCAGACAGGGTGGACTCCAACAAGTTTAAATAAATATATGTACAGGCCAAAACATTATTGTCCACAGGTGGAGGATGACATGAGACTGGTAGATTCACTGTATCTGAGCAACATCTCAGAGTTTAAGTCCCCGAGTGACTTAATACAAACTTCCACCCAGACTAAAGGGGATGAACTTCTGAGCCTGCTGCGCTCCAATCTCAGCCACATACAGAGCTCCAGCCGTCAGATCCAGGTCCACCAGGTGGGGCTTCACGTCCTCGGACAGCTGGATCACACTGACCACGTTGCACTGGCCGATCAAGCCCACCGGCGGTGCATCCAGCAGAGAAATCTGATTGGTGTTGAGCTGAACAACAACAAAGTATTTCTTGTCCGGGGTGAGGCGAACAGAGTAGGGGGCGTCCTCTGTGAAGCAGCTCCCCCACGTGCCCAGCCAGTCCCCTGTGATGGAGTTGAAGACCTGGATCCGTTTGTTGCCCCTGTCAGCCACCCACACTCTCTGGGCAGCATCTACTGTCACGCTGTGGGGGATGTAGAACTGAGCCAGGCCTTGTCCTTTCTCTGCATGCATCCACAACACTCTGTGCTCCTTGGAGAGCTTGATGAGGCGGTTGTTCATCCCACCATCACCGTCCACGATGTAGAGTTCCCCCGAGTCATGGACGAAGATCTCAGCTGGCTGGTCAAACTGCAGAGGGTCCAACCCAGAACCGGCTTTCCCTGGGGTACCAAGCACCTGACACATTCAAGACATGGTTTAAGAAGCAGCAACAGAGAACCACTAAGTCCTGCACTTAATATCAGAGCAAGTACTTGGAAACGAGATGTGCAAAGTCAAGCATTTTTAAAACGAAAAGTCTGAGCATTCCTTAAAGCAGTGGTTCCCAACACTGGTCCTTGAGGAACACCATTCTGCATGTTTTAGTTGTTTCCCTGCTCCAACACACCTGATTCAGTGATTGAATTACTTCCTTGAGTTCAGCAGAACCCTTTCATTCACATCAGGTATGCTGGAGCAACGGAACAACTAAAATGCAGGATGGTGTTCCTCAGGGACCAGGGTTGGGAACCACTGCCTTAAAGGAATGCATATCGCACGCTGCCTCACACCCCAGAGTTTTAGACTGAAACCATCTAAGAAGGGACAGAGTTAAAGTCGTTCTGGGCCAACCTTGTGGATGATGTGGTGTCATGTGGTATTGTGAGATCTCACAAAATGTGTTAGCCATCAGTGTGTTGACGATGACTCTCAGCTACTACCACACCAAATTAAAGATCTAAGCTCTGAAAGTCAGATTACATGTTACAGCCATTTGTGTTTGGGCTAATGTTAAATAGGTTTGGTGGCCATTTTGAATAGAACTGACTCTGAAAGTTAATCAGTTCTAGATGTGCATCCAAGAACAACTATCTGAGAGTTTCATTCAAATCCATCCCGTGGTTCATAAGATATTTTACTAACACGCAGACAAACACACACGCACGAACAAAAACCTTAAAGATCAATGGAAAGCCCATCAGACTCAATCACCTGCAGCAGCTTCCCTGATGGTGTGTACTGTTTGATACAATGACCATAAGGTCCGTTCCCGACGTCTGTGATCCACACGGTGGGATTGTCCGACGCTGCATCTGCAAACATTCCATGAGGCATCTCCAGAGTGCTGGTGTTCCAAGACATGAGGAAATCCCCATCTGTGGAGAACACTAGCACCTTCGGCACATTATAGCCTAGAAGAAAACAAAAGGTCAAAACGTGAGCACATTTTCAAAGAAGGGAAAAAAACAAACAAAAACTTATAGAATTTAAAGAAAACTTTTGTCTAGTAAAACATCAGCAATGAGAACTTGACACTGGATCAGCACCTGCTCTGATGTAAGAAATCAGCCATTCCAAACCCCTTAGCATATTAAAACTAGTCTCACTGAGCTGCCACTGATGGAGACTAGTTGGTGACTCATAATTACAAAAAATACAAACAACAATAATCTGATTTTATTTTGAACGCTACCAACCAAGCCATGCATGAAGTGCAGCCAATTTTTGAAAATAATGTCCTATATTTGTGAGCACCTTATATTATTGTCCACAGGAGGTGGAACACCTGGAGAGCTGGTGCAAAGAGAATAATCTTCACATGAATGTGAAGAAGACAAAGGAGATGATTGTGGACTTCAGAAGGAACAAACACACCCACACCCCACTGAACATAGGTGGATCTGCGGTGGAGGTGGTCTCCAGCTACAAATACTTGGGTGTACACATGAATGATAACCTCAGCTGGAGCAACAACACCACCAGCCTGATCAAGAAAGGTCATCAGAGACTCTACTTCCTCAGACGGCTGAGACGAGCTGGTCTGAGCAGCCCAGTCCTCACCTCCTTCTACAGGTGTGCAGTGGAGAGCATCCTGTGCTCCAGCATCAATGTGTGGCATGGAGGCTGCACAGTTGCAGAAAGAAAAGCTCTACAGAGAGTGGTGAAGGCTGCACAGAAGATGTTGGAGTCAGTCTCCCCACCATCACAGACATCTACACCTCCAGATGCAGGAAAAGAGCCACCTGCATCATGAAAGACCTCACTCACCCAGCACACACACTCTTTGCCCCACTCCCCTCAGGACGGAGGTTGAGGAGCATCAAATGTAGAACCACTAGACTGAGGAACAGCTTCTACCCTGAGGCTGTTAGACTCATGAATAAATAAACAATAAGAATAAACACTGCAAAATATCACATCATGCTGATGCTGATCTGTTTTCTTGTTGCTGTGTTCATCTGTGACCATCTGCTCATACAGACTCATGTTCGTGCTGCTGTTTATAATGATGTTTTCACTACATTAGGGCTTAGTGTATTACTAGTTGATGTTTTTCTTAGTTAATCCTAGATGTTATTACTGTTCTTTTTTTTTTCTCTTGCATTTGTTGTTGGATGTAACTGGGACCCTGTGTACATAATCTCGTTTTCATCACATGTACCACATGCGGTGCAAATGACAATAAAGACTCTCTGACTCTCTCTGACCTCTGTACACATCATGCCTACCTTGGTCTATTTTGACCTCACCTTGGCAACTCATGATTTTTTTATTTTGCTGCAGTACACTTTAGAAATGAAGCTAGACAGACTTGTGCTAGTTTGAAAATAATTATCGATTACCAGCTGCAAGATTTTTAGATAGGGCAGCACAGTGGCTCAGTTGGTAGAGCTGTTGCTTCACAGCGAGAAGGTCGCTGGATGAAATTCCGGCCCGGGGCCTTCCTGGGTGGACTTTTTATAATAATAATAATAATAATTAGGGAAGTCTGGGCCTCCCTACTTAGGCTGCTACCCCCGCGACCCGACCCCGGATAAGCGGAAGAAAATGGATGGATGGATGGATGGATAATAATAATAATAATAAACTTTATTTGTATAGCACCTTCCTACAATGCCTTGCATTGACCAAGGTGCTTAACAGGATAAAAAGATGAATAAACTGGAACAATAAATCAATGAAAATAGAATAAGAAACAACAGCAATAAAAGAAGGCAATGGAAATAAAAAATGCTACATACTAAAATAACACAAGTAATAAAAGTTACACACTGAAAGCTTTTTTGAACAAGTGGAAATAAAAAGGCAATGGAAATAAAAAATGCTACATATTAAAATACCAAAAGTAATAAAAGTTACACACTGGAAGCTTATTTGAACAAGTGGAAATAAAAAGGCAATGGAAATAAAAAATGCTACATATTAAAATACCAAAAGTAATAAAAGTTACACACTGAAAGCTTTTTTGAACAAGTGGGTCTTCAGTCTGGTTTTGAACAGAGTCAGATCAGAGGTGGCACGCAGCTCAAGGGGGAGACTGTTCCAGGCTTTTGGGCCGGCAACAGAAAATGACCGGTCTCCCCATTGTAGCCGTTTTCGCATTGGCCAGCCCTCCCCGGCTCTCCCAGCTTCTAACCCGGGTTCGGCGTATTCGCATTTACCTTTTCCGCCCGGGATCCACCCTTGTTCTGGAACCATCTTCACCGTGGTTCTATCGGGCCCGGCCCCACGGACCCAGTTTGACGTCATGTACTGCTCACATTTGATTCGTTGTTTGCAGCAGGGGCGGGACTCTACAACCTCAGTGCGAGGGTTGAATTTCATTCAAATTTAACTACAGAAACCCCTAAAACAATTGTTAGCTGAATTAGTTTTTCTGAGTTAATTTTTTGTTAATAACTGATCACAAATCAGCTTATGTTACAACGTAAATAACAACGAAGCGCGGACCCATTTCCACCTTTCAGCGCGACTTGAATGTCATTAAACAATAACTAAAACAATAAATAATATTGTCTAACTGTTGCGCGCAGCCAGGGTTTTAAAATATAACTAATAATCTCTAACTTCTACGTGCAGCTAAAATGTTAAGAGGAGTGATTCCTATATGGGTAAGGTGGACACCTGAAAATCCAGTCTGCCCCAATAGCTCAAAGCGTTAGAGCACTGCTGTTTTGACCGGGAGAAGCGGGTTCGCTTCCCGCCTGGGACAAAGTTATTTTACTTTTTTCTTTTTAATTCACATTTTCTTTTAAATAAAAAGGAGTCTGTTTGGTTAACAAACTCCTTTTTATTTACTCCAATAAAAAAATAAAATAAAATTAAATAACTTTGTCCCAGGCGGGAAGCGAACCCGCTTCTCCCGGTCAAAACAGCAGTGCTCTAACGCTTTGAGCTATTGGGGCGGACTGGATTTTCAGGTGTTCACCTTACCCATATAGGAATCACTTCTCTTAACATTTTAGCTGCACGTAGAAGTTAGAGATTATTAGTTATATTTTAAAACCCTGGCTGCGCGCAACAGTTAGACAATATTAGTTATTGTTTAATGACATTCAAGTCGCGCTGAAAGGCGGAAATGGGTGCGCGCTTCGTTGTTATTTACGTTGTAACATAAGCTGATTTGTGATCAGTTATTAACAAAAATTAAACTCAGAAACACTAATATATATATATCCAGCTAACAATTTTTTTTTAGCGGAGTCTCCTCTCTTAAAACACGAACACTCCACCCACGTGAAGAGAGCACCCCACCCACTTCCAGAGAACTGCCCACCCACTTCAAGGCGGCTCTGCGGCAAATGCGTAATGAACGCGGGTAGCCCAGAGCCACCCAGGGGCGGCCCGGGGCATTGAGGGCTGGCCAATGCGAAAACCCCAAACCCATTGTTTGTACCTTGAGCGAGGCACCTCCAGCAGGTGTTGACTGGCAGATCGTAAAGCTCTGCCGGGCTGATGGGCTTTCAAAAGTTCTGAGATGTACAGAGGAGCAAGTCCATTCAGAGCTTTGAAAACAAACAGCAGCAGCTTGAACTGTATCCTGAACTGAACCGGGAGCCAGTGTAGAGAGGACAGGACAGGAGTGATGTGTTCATATTTTCGTGTGTTGGTCAAAAAGCGCGCGGCAGAGTTCTGTACAAGCTGTAAACGGGAGATGGAGGATTGATTAATACCAACATACAAAGCATTACAATAATCAAGTCTGGAGGTCACAAAGGCATGGATGGCCTTCTCCAGATCACCACGGCTGAGAAATGACTTGACTTTGGAGAGCAGACGGAGCTGGAAAAAGCTGGTCTTGACAACAGAACTGATCTGTTTATCAAGCTTTAAGTTGGAGTCAAGCTGCACTCCAAGATTTCTGACCACCGGGTTGAAGTGGGGGAGGGGAAAACCAACACTGGGACTGGGAAGGATGTTGCTGGTGTCACCAGGTGCACCAAATAAAATGCATTCAGTTTTATCTGTGTTTAGGTGGAGGAAGTTTTGAGAGAGCCAGTGCTTAATGTCATTTAAGCAGTTGACAAGAGTGTTTGAACTGGGTGAGGGGTTGGGAGTGACTGGCAGATAGATTTGTAAATCGTCTGCATACATGTGAAAAGACAGGTTATGACGTGTGATGATTGATCCTAATGGCAGCATGTAAAGAGAGAAGAGGACTGGCCCTAGAATAGATCCCTGTGGTACGCCAGAGGTCAGAGGGGTTGATGAAGAGGAGGACAGATCGCCTATCATGACAGAAAAAGTTCTCCCAGACAGGTAAGATTTGAACCACTCAAGCACAGCTCCCTGGAGGCCAACCTGCTGAGACAAGCGGTTGATTAGTACCTGATGGTCGACGGTGTCAAAAGCTGCTGAGAGGTCTAACATCACCAGCAGAGCAGGGTTTTTTGCATCCAGGGACAGAAGAATGTCATTCTGTACTTTGAGCAGTGCAGATTCAGTGCTGTGACGAGCTCGAAAACCTGACTGAAATTTTTCAAACAGGTTGTTGAGTTCTAGAAAAGATTGAAGTTGAATAAAAACAATCTTTTCTAGGACCTTTGATAGAAATGACAGATGGGAAACTGGTCTGAAATTAGAGAGAGCTGTAGGATCTAGGCCTGGTTTTTTGAGAAGAGGCCTGACCACAGCGTGTTTGAAAGCAGATGGCACAAAACCTGAAGATAGACAGCTGTTAATAAATGACAAAACACAAGGACCAATTACATCAAAGGATTGTTTGAACATTTTAGAGGGAATGATGTCCAGAGAACAGTTAGTTGGTTTCATCTGCTGAACCACCTTGGTGAGGTTAGGCAGTGAGACCAGGTCAAATTGGTCAAAAACAGCTGTGGTTATTGCAGAGGTACATGACTGGATGGTGTTGGATGAACTGACAATGTTCTGTCTGATAGAGTCTATTTTGTTGACAAAATAGCTCTGAAAGTCATCGCAGGTAGACTGTGTGGCAGTTTTCAGAACATTGACAGATGGGTTGATGACAGACTGGAGTGTGCTGAAAAGCGTCCTCGGCCGGTTGGAGCTGGTGGAGATTAAATTGGAGAGGTACTGTGACTTGGCCTGTTTCACAGCATTATGATACTCACAGAGACAGTCTCTCAGTATTCCTTGAGATACATGAAGCCGGTCGCGCTTCCATATTCGCTCTGCTTTTCTGCAACGTTGTCGAAGAGCTCGCGTCGTTTCGTTGAGCCATGGTGAAGGTTTGTTCTTTGAAGATGCCTGTTTGAGAGGAGCGATGGAGTCCAAGATCGTCGTGCAGGTGTGATGGAAGGAGCTGATGAAGTCCTCAGGATGTAGAGATGGGTCCAGGCTGACAGCAGAGCAAAATTCAGTGCTCTTAAAGGCATCAGTGAACTGACTTGGAGTTAATGGGGTGATGGAGCGGCAGAAACGTGCTGGGAGAATAGCTTTCGGTGCAGGAGAGGTGAAAAATTCAAATAATATGGGAAAATGGTCTGAAATACAGGTGTCCAGGATCTCCACAGCAGGTATTTGAAGGCCGTGGGAGATAATTAAATCCAGTGTATGAGCCTGGCTGTGTGTGGCCCCCGAGACCGACTGCGACAGGTTGAAAGAGTCCAGGAGGTCCTGAAACTCACATCCAAGCTGATTACTTGGGCAGCAGGTGTGCACGTTGAAGTCTCCACAGAAAAGCCAAGAGTCAAACTTTGGCAGTAAGTCAGCCAGTAGTTCAGAAAACTCACTGAGAAAGTTTTTATTGTATTGAGGAGACCGATAAAAGAGGCCACACAGAATAGGTTTTGCAGATTCCAGCACAAAAATCATGCTTTCAAAACTGGTGTAGTTTTTCTGAGGCAACAAACGGTATTTGAACGCCTCATTGAAGACTGCAGCCAGCCCCCCCCCCCTTCCAGACCCACGCGGAGCGCTCAGGTGGGCGTAGCCATTTGGAGGAGTTCAGAGAAGCAGCTGTTGTCTCCAGATTTCTGCCAGGTTTCCGTAATCAAAAACAGATCCAGACGATGAGTTGAGATCAAATCACTTAATATAAAAGTTTTATTAGTGATCGATCTGGCGTTAAACAGCGCTGCACGTACTGGAACACAGCCAGTTACGTCACTCTCAGCTCGAGCGAGCGGGCGGAGGTTCTGTTTAACGCAGCCTCGCTTCAGTGTTCTCACGGGGGGACAAAATGGATACTGATCGCTGGCGTCATGATTGATAGCAACAAGGCATCTGTGGCGGCGAGCGAAAGAACGACGGACATCAAAGACGCTGAATTCAGGAGGTAAGTCAGCCGTCGGCGTGTTGTGAGACGAGAGATACTTTTTAAATCTCACCAGGACGCCTGCCCTCGTTCCGCGTCTTCTGCGCCGCTTGTTGCGTGGCAGCGTGGTCGCGTTGCGTTGTAGGTAGGCAGGAATGGACGCCAAGAAAGGTGGAGGTGGAGGAGGCTTGAAATGTCCATATTTGCCAGTAGCCGGTGTGTTGATCAGCGAGTCTTGGAGACTTAGAAGAGTTGAGCGATCATAGACCAGGAGCGAGGATGCATCGTCGATGAAAAAAAGGCAGAACACGAACAGCAGTAATTCTCTCTTATATTCTCTCCGTTAGGGGTGGGCGATATGGCTCAAAAATTATATTGTGATATTTCAGAGCATTATCACGATAACGATAAATTTCGTGATATACAGTAACCAAAATAATAATAAAAATCTAATTTATTTGACAAAATTAACTTAACATGTTGCTTTGCAGTATTACAGTATATAAAATTGTAAAAAACAACAAGGGGTAATTTTACTGAAATTTCTTTATTAAGTAAAGTAATGTATTCAGTCTCCAAGTATAAAAATAAAAAAATAAAAAAGATCTGTTATTTAGATTGAAAAAGTCTGCACAAAATATAGATCAACAAAATCCACCACAAAAACTAAAGTGCAGGTGTAGTTTCCTAAAACAACTAAATAAAATGAATCTTAAAATCTGTTGAGCATAAATGTAACCTACAACAAAATATGTTGCCTTTAAATGAGCTTTAACTTCCAGAATTTCCAGAACAAGTTGATCAGCTGACCCTGAAACTTGTGGTGTTTCAGCTTCCTCTGTTCCTGCAGGAATTATTAATTTTTCTGATTCATTTTTTTAACTGATCTGTCTCTGATCACCTGCCTCTGTGTGAGACTGCTGAGCCGCGCGTTTGTAACGACAGTTTTAGAGCGAGGGAGAGACGCAGCCCGCACACGCTGAGCAGCGCGGGGCGGGGGGAGAGACATTGGATCTGTCTGTACCTGTGCAGTTTAAACAGGGGGAGAGAAGCTGAGATGCGAGTTGTTTGTTTTTAGCATTTTAGCTAGCGTTACACCAGTACCGACAGGTGGAGGGAGGTGCGCAGTTCGGTTTGGTCTTTTGAAGCGCTCGGATGTTAAGGGGGTGGGGCGCCCAGACGTATTACATCTTGAAATTAGCATATCATGATATAACTTTTTTGCCCGGGCAAGCTTTTTTTACCGGCAATACCGGGAACGATATGATATGGCCCAGCCCTACTCTCCGTCACTCCGTGCATGTGTGGGTTTTCTCCAAGTACTCCAGTTTCCTCCCACAGACCAAAAACATGCATGTTAGACTGACTGGTAACTCTAAATTGTCCCTGAGTGAGAGAGTGTTTGTCTCTTTTGGTCTGTGTCCCTGTGTTGGACGCGAGACCAGTCCAGGGTGTCCTGCCTCACACACTGGCTGCTGGATTTGTACACCAGTAATTCCTGTGACCCGCAAAGGAAGAAGCGGGTCAAAATAATGGGTAAACTAGCTCAGAATAAGTTATTCAGATCAGAATTTTTTTTTCTCCAACTTGAGGTCGGTCAAAGAGCTATCCACAACAGCTAAGATATTAACTGTTCATACACAGAACACCACTTGAAAAAAAAAGAAGTCATTTTTTAAAATAAGAATGAGTCCAGATGATTCAGTTCGGCTAATCATTGGCATTTATATGCACCTCGTAAAAAACTAATTTGTTGCATCCCACTGTTATTATTCAGTGAAAAACAGTAAAAATAAAAGGTACATGTTGTTATAGCATTGTTTGTTCAACAGTCCAAAAGCTGTGAGATCAAGCTGTTTGATAGCTGAGTACAGTACTGTACTTCTTGTTCTCAAATCTTTTTCAGGCTGCGAGTCACATCTTCAAATGTCATTCATTCAACCTTTATTTATACAGGCTAGCCTCGTTGAGCCACGGGGACTCATTTACAAGAGGGACCTGTTTCACTCAAACCCAGGGTCAATTTAGAGTTATCAATCAGTCTAACATGCATGTTTTTGGACTGTGGGAGGAAACCAGAGCACCCGTAGAAAACCCACACATGCACGGAGAGAACATGCAAACTCCACCCAGAAAGGCCCCCGGACTGGGATTTGAACCGGGGACCTGCTCGCTGAGAGGCAGCAGCTCTACCAGTTGTGCCACCGTGCTGCCAAATGATTGTTAATGATGGTGACTATGGCCATCAAGCCGTGGTTTCACACAGCTGTCACAGTTTACTGCACACAGTTGTCATATAACACAGATTACACCAGTTTACTGCACACACATGCGCGTAGCCAGGGGGGGTTCGAACAAACCGCCCACTTTGCCTATGAAGTCCCGCCTACAACTCCCGCACAACACAAGTTCTGTGTTAAAGGTGCAGTCTGCAGTTTTTGTAGAACGCCGCACTTGGGAAAATTTTCAACAGGCAAAGCATTCTGGTGCCTCCCCACTCAGAGCCATATATGGCTCTGCTCCCTCTTGCACTCGCTGCAGTTTCTGAATGCTCCGCCTCCACTGCATGTCCTGTCTCAACCCCTGCGAAGTTCTGTGATTATATGTTAATAAAACGTTCTAAAAAATAAAATCATGGAGCGCTGGTCCAGCACACCAGAACACCATGAAATCTGCAGAGCCTCGCGGAGCCACGCTGAACCAGAGTTTAATTTGCTCGTGACAAATTCATCCATTTCCTCATCCTTTCAGTCATGGATCAGTGGAGGAGGAAGCAATCACTTGACTTTTGGCAAAAAAACAAAAGAAAAGTCCAGATCAGGGATGAAGAAGGGGAATTTAATACATTTGTGTCACATACAAAACAGTTTTGCATCGCTTTGCAATACTTTGAACGAGAACCTGCGCGGCCGCGGGGGCTAGGAGGGGGTGGTGTGGGTTAGGAGCGTGAGAAGTGAGAAGCTCTGTTTAGAAATGCTTTTAGAGAAGCAAGGGGAATATAGTTTTTTTCAGAGATTACTTTGTCTAACATCAGTCTGTCAGGAGATAGTGACAGAGTGAAGAAATATGTTAAAATATATTTTTGGTAAATGGTAATGGAGCTTATTTATATAGCGCTTTCCAGCCCCCTATGAGGGGCCCCAAAGCGCTTTACAATACCAACCATCCACCCATTCACAGGGCTGCCAACTCTCACGCAATGACCGTGAGACACACGCATTTGAGGGGTTTCACACGCTCTCACGCCGCATTGACTTTTCTCACGCTGAAAACTGACAACCGTCAAAATCTCAACTCCGTTCCACTTCCGTATTGGGAAAATACATGAGTCCGCTCCACGTTTTCACCACAACCCTTGGTGTTTTGCACAAGAACATCCACGTTGTTGTTATCAGTCCGTATTTTTGCTCCAACCTTCCATCTACCTGCAGCAGAAACGGAGCAGGAGCTCGGTGTGAAGAAAAAGAGAGGAAAGGTGAGTCAAACATGTTAGAAAGAAAGGAAAAACGATATGGATGGAGGAGCAGAGAGGGAAAGTGAAGAATATTATGCTTTTATATACTTATACTGATTGAAACTATTTTACAAATGGTATAAATCGCAACTGTTTTTATGTGCTATAATCAAGTGTTTATGCAATCATGTGAGTGCCTTAGACAATATATTATCACACACAAGTAAGACTTAGTGCATTTGTCCAGCTGTGTTCTGTCAGACTGATGTTTCTCCAGCTGTGTTCTGTCAGACTGATGTTTCTCCAGCTGTGTTCTGTCAGACTGATGTTTCTCCAGCTGTGTTCTGTCAGACTGATGTTTCTCCAGCTGTGTTCTGTCAGACTGATGTTTCTCCAGCTGTGTTCTGTCAGACTGATGTTTCTCCAGCTGTGTTCTGTCAGACTGATGTTTCTCCAGCTGTGTTCTGTCAGACTGATGTTTCTCCAGCTGTGTTCTGTCAGACTGATGTTTCTCCAGCTGTGTTCTGTCAGACTGATGTTTCTCCAGCTGTGTTCTGTCAGACTGATGTTTCTCCAGCTGTGTTCTGTCAGACTGATGTTTCTCCAGCTGTGTTCTGTCAGACTGATGTTTCTCCAGCTGTGTTCTGTCAGACTGATGTTTCTCCAGCTGTGTTCTGTCAGACTGATGTTTCTCCAGCTGTGTTCTGTCAGACTGATGTTTCTCCAGCTGTGTTCTGTCAGACTGATGTTTCTCCAGCTGTGTTCTGTCAGACTGATGTTTCTCCAGCTGTGTTCTGTCAGA
>JBBPBX010050287.1:0-22055 GCA_038048925.1 Garcialebias charrua | reverse complement strand
TATATATATACATATATATATATATATATATATATGTATGTATATATATATATATATATATATACTGTGGTGGACCACTAGGGGGCTCTACTCACACCCAGTGGACCGAATGTGTTAAGGATGCTTTTATTGTGAAAGGTCCAGAGGACCGGATGTTATGTGGGTATATAAGGCGGAGTTGGGTGGTTTTCCCGCCAGTTTTTAGTAGGAGTGAATAAAGTGAAGACCTGCATCCCGTCTCCTGTGTCGTCTCTTCACCACCTCCTACAATTGGTGACCCTCGTGAGCTGAATATGTCGACGCATGAAGCTACAGCCAGCTCCCCTCAGCTGTCCCCTGTGGTGGAACCCCCACAGGCGGCCTCGCTCGCTTTTGCGGTGTCCGGCAGGATGCCGGACTTCTGGCTGAACGCCGCCCCGGCGTGGTTTGCACACGTCGAAGCGCAGTTCGCCCTTCGCGGGATTTCTTCAGACGACACCAAATACCATCATGTGGTTGCGGCGCTGGACCCACGGTCAGCCCAGCGGGTAATGAGCCTGCTCGAGGACCCTCCTGCACAAGGAAAATACGCCGCAATCAAGGAGCTCCTTCTGCAGCGTTATACGCTTTCAGACGCGGAGCGCGCGGAGAAACTGTTTTCCTTCCCCGGTTTGGGCGATGGCACAGCTCTGGAGCTAGTGGAGGGCATGTTAGCCTTGCGGGGCTCAGGCGACTGCGAGTTCCTCTTCCGCCACCTTCTCCTCCGCAAGTTTCCGCCACAAGTGCGTAATGTCCTGGCCAACTCCACGCTTCTGCAGCAGAAGAATTACCGCGCGCTGGCCGGAGAAGCTGACCGCATTCTTCTAACGACAAGGACCTTCGAAGTCCAGATGGCGGCCCACGGATCTCCAGCAGCGCCCGAGTTTCAAGCAACGCCCTCAGCGCCGGACGAGCCATCGGTGGTAGCAGGGGTCGCTAGCCGCGGGCGGACAGGAGCCGCCTTTTGCTACTACCACAAGCGTTTTGGCGCCAAAGCACGACGGTGCGTCCCACCGTGCAGCTACAAACCTCAGGGAAACGACAACGCCAACGCACGCTAGCAGCCGCGGCCGTTGGCGACAAGGAAAGGCTGCTTTTCATCGAAGACTCGAGGTCGGGGAGGCGGTTCCTGGTGGACTCTGGTTCGCAGAAGAGCCTTGTTCCCCCGTCTGGCTCCGACATGTTGGCTGAAGGCTGCGGCCCGCAGCTAACCGCGGCTAACGGCTCACCCATCAAGACGTTTGGTGAAAGGTTGGTGACTGTTCGTTTCCATGAACGAGACTTCCAGTGGAACTTTGTGGTAGCTGCTAGCTCAGTCCCTATTTTAGGGGCCGATTTTCTTTGTGCTCACGGGCTCCTGGTTGACATGGCTAACAGACGTTTAATCGACGCGGTGTCCTTTTCGTCACTGCCTTGTGAGACGCGAGGAGCTGGGCCTCTAATGCATGCTAATTTTTTAGCTTCGGGTGATGTGTTTCAACGTTTATTGTCTGAGTTTCCCTCGCTGACTGTTCCTAACTTTGCCAACACAAACACAAAGCATGGGGTTGAACATTATATTCCCACAACAGGTCCCCCGGTGTTCGCACGTGCACGCCGCCTCGATGCTACTAAGCTAGCAATAGCACAGGAAGAGTTTGCTAACATGGAGCATTTAGGCATCGTGCAACGCTCAAACAGCCCGTGGGCCTCCCCCCTCCACATGGTGCCCAAAGCAGACGGCAAATGGCGTCCATGTGGGGATTTCCGCCGCCTTAATAACATCACGGAGAACGATCGTTACCCCATCCCCCACATCCAGGATTTCTCAGTGCACCTGGATGGGACTTCTATTTTTTCAAAAGTAGATTTAGTACGGGGTTACCACCAGGTTCCTGTGCATGTGGAGGATGTCCCTAAAACCGCTGTGATCACGCCTTTCGGCCTGTTTGAGTTTTTGCGCATGCCTTTTGGTCTTAAAGGAGCAGCACAAACATTTCAGCGGTTGATGGATTCAGTCCTAAGGGGTCTGTCCTTCGTATTTGTGTATCTGGACGACATCCTGGTGGCTAGCAGCTCGGCTGAGCAGCACTTGTCCCACCTCCGTGAGGTTTTTCAGCGCCTAGCAGCACATGGCCTGATTGTAAATACAGCAAAATGCCAGTTTGGACTGCCAGTCATTGACTTTTTGGGCCACCGCATTTCTGCAAGTGGTGCCGTCCCGTTACCAAACAAAGTGCAGGCGGTGTCAGATTTTCCACAGCCCCAGTCTGTTAAAGCGCTACAAGAATTTTTGGGAATGGTGAATTTCTATAACCGTTTCCTCCCCAGGGCAGCACAACTGCTGCGCCCGCTCTATGGAGCGCTGAAAAAGAAAAAGCCCAACGACAGTGTTGACTGGACACCAGAACGCCTACAGGCATTTGGTGATGCTAAAACTGCACTGGCCACTGCTGCCCTTCTGGCCCATCCATCCCCGGCGGCACAAATAGCTTTGACAACAGACGCATCTGATGTCGCGGTGGGGGCTGTGTTAGAACAGCAGGTGTCAGGAGTTTGGCAGCCGCTTGCATTTTACAGCCGTACGCTGCGGGACAATGAGCTTAAATACAGTGTTTTTGACAGAGAGTTGCTGGCGCTTTACCTAGCTACACGCCATTTCAGGTTTTTCCTGGAAGGCCGCCAGTTCACTGCATACGTTGACCACAAACCCTTGGTGTTTGCCATGTCGAAAATTTCTGACCCCTGGTCCGCCCGCCAGCAACGCCACCTCGCAGCGGTGTCTGAATTTACTACAGACATTCAGCATGTGGCTGGAAAGTCCAACGTGGTGGCCGACTGTCTCTCCCGGGTGCTGATCTCCCCCGTGTACGTGGGCATCGATTTTTCTGCCATGGCTGCGGACCAACGTACCGACGCAGAAATACTCGAGCTCCAGTCCGGGCCCACAGGCCTCGAGTTGGAGGAACGGCAGGTGAATGACGGAGGTCCTCTCCTGCTCTGTGACGTTTCTACTGGCAGGCCCCGCCCCCTGGTTCCAGTTTCATGGCGACGCCGCGTTTTTGACTCCTTGCATTCCCTTTCTCATCCAGGGGTTAGAGCATCGGTGAAACTGGTCAGTTCAAAGTTTGTTTGGCCCGGTCTGCGTAAAGCGGTTAAGGAGTGGGCAGCAGCGTGTGTCCCATGTCAACGTGCTAAGGTTGACAGACACACCAAAGCACCTTTGGAACCTTTCCCTATCCCTAGTCGGCGGTTTGACCATGTGCACGTGGACCTGGTGGGCCCTCTGCCTCCATCACAAGGTTTTACTCATCTGCTGACTATGATAGATCGGACCACCAGGTGGCCTGAGGTGGTTCCTCTGACATCCACAACGGCTGCAGTGGTGGCCCGGGCATTTTTGTCTACCTGGGTTGCACGTTTTGGCCCCCCTTCAGACATTACATCAGACAGGGGCCCGCAGTTTGTTTCTGAGCTTTGGTCTACCATGGCCAAGGGCCTGGGGACGAACGTTCACAGGACTACAGCTTACAACCCTCAAGCTAATGGTTTGTGTGAACGGTTTCACAGGTCATTGAAAGCTGCACTGCGAGCTGCATTGACCGGTGACAACTGGATTGACCGTCTTCCCTGGGTGTTGTTAGGTTTACGTACCGCAACCAAAGAGGACCTGAGCTCTTCCCCGGCTGAACTGGTTTACGGTCAACCTGTGCGCGTCCCCGGTGAGTTTTTACCTGAGGTACCCTCACCACAGTTCGCCCCGCCGTTGCAACATTTTTCGTCTCAGGAGGACTCCGTTCGTGTCCCTGGCCCGGTACACCATTGTTTACCTCAGTCATTTGTCCCTAAGAGTCTGGAGTCCTCTAAATTTGTTTTTGTCAAACACAATGCACACAGGACACCACTACAGCCTGTGTATGATGGACCGTTTCGGGTTCTTCAGCCAGGCCCAAAACATTTCCTTTTAGATTTAGGGGGTCGTACTGAGACTGTCTGTATCGATAGGCTTAAACCGGCTCATGTTGTGTCAGATGATCACGTTGTTACGGCCCAGGCTCCTCGCAGGGGCAGACCTCCATCCACGTTGCTAACGGATTGCGGCCCTCCTTCCAGAGACTCTCAACAACCATTGGAGCCTGAATCTTCTGCAGCCCCTCATCGTCACCCCCAGCTTCATCAAACTGGTTCTGCGGGGCCCAGGTTCAGCCGTTCTGGGCGTTTAATCAAACCTAAAACGCGGGACTAGTGATGGACCTTACTGGGTGTTCTGGGGGGGCGTGTGTGGTGGACCACTAGGGGGCTCTACTCACACCCAGTGGACCGAATGTGTTAAGGATGCTTTTATTGTGAAAGGTCCAGAGGACCGGATGTTATGTGGGTATATAAGGCGGAGTTGGGTGGTTTTCCCGCGAGTTTTTAGTAGGAGTGAATAAAGTGAAGACCTGCATCCCGTCTCCTGTGTCGTCTCTTCACCACCTCCTACAATACATATATTACATATGGTAAGATACAGGTATATGGTTTTTTTTTAATGAAAAATTGATAAACTCAACTCAAAAAGTATTGAACTCATTTAACATCTTACCTCTCCATCAATCACAGCAAAACAACTGCTTCGCTGAAGGTTTTTAATGACAATGTTTGACGCAAAGGATTATTGTTCTGCACTTTTCTTAGACCTGTCTAAAGCTTTTGACACTGTGGATCATAACATCTTGTGTCATAAGTTCTCAGAAATTGGTTTCTCAGAACACACCATTTGTTGGTTCTCTAACTATCTTTCAGATTGGAAGCAATAATAATGAATTCAATTTATAACGCACTTTTCATTAGTGAAAATCTCAAAGTGCTACACACATTGAATGCTACACACATTCATACACCGGTAGCGGCAGACTACCATGCAAGGTGCTTTCCAGAGGACACAATAACACATGGTGTGGGGAACTGGGATTCGAACCACCAACCTTCCGATCGGGGGACAACTGCCATTACCACTACACCACGGCCACCCCTGTGTTCAACATAATGGTACTTCCTCCAGTTATTTGATGCATCCTTACATTTCTATGCTGATGATTCAGTTGTTTACTGCCGAGCTAAACAGTAGCTAAGGCTTTCCAGTTACTGCAATCCGCTTTTGACATCATCCAGTCATATTTGTTCCGTCTCAAATTGTCCTAAATGCTGATAAAACAAAAGGGATGTTTTTTTTTCAAGTAGGAAGGCGGTTCCAACTGATCTTCCTCTGATTTTATCCTCAAATGGTGTCACTATTGAGTTTGTTGATTCCTATAAATATCTGGGTATACTGGTCGATTCTAGCCTGGTTAAAACCAGACCCTGTCCTTCACTTCGCTTCAGACAAGGGTCTGGACTTTTTCCATAGAGAAACAATTCTTGCTGGAGGCGTTGGCCTCTGCTGAGGAACAAAACCATTGGATATTTTGAACAGGGAAAGCATTCTGCTCCCTCCCCTCAGAGCCACCCCCCGTGCTCTGGTGAACTTGACTGACAACTGCTCCGCCTCCTGCAGCTTTTCTCTCGCTGCGCAAATTCTGTGTTTATATGTTAATAAAACATTTTAATAAAATAAAATAAAACCATGGATCGCTGGTCCAGCTCACCAAAAGACCAGAAAATCTGATGGGACTCGGTCAGCAACGTAAAACCCGAGTTTAATTCTCGTGACAACCTCAGCCATTTCCTCCTTGTTCATTTCACTCAACGGAGGGTGGAGGAGAAGGAGGAGGGAGGAGGGAGCGATTACTTGACTTTTGGGAAAAAAAAAAAGAAAACTCCAGATAAGGGATTAAGAAGGGGAAATTAATAAATTTGTGTCACATATAAAACAGTCCTGCATCGCTTTGCATCGCTTTGAATGAGAACATGCGAATGCTCGCTGCTGGCTGCGCTGGGACAGGTGGGGGGCCACTGGGGGCGTGGGTTAGGGGCCAAAAACTCCGCCCCTTCTGTTCTCTGATTGGTCCGAACAAAATTCTACCGGAGAAATCGTCTATGGGACAAATCCCAGACTGTGCAGTGAAGGGAAATGAGAATTGAGCGGAGCTGTGCAGGAAGGCGAGGGCCAGGCTAGGTCGATTCACATCTCTCTTTTAAACTCCACGTGGAAAACCTAGTGAAGAAATTGAAAGTTAAACTGGGTTTCTTTTTCAGAAACAGATCATGTCTAACACTGAATGTTAGGAAACGCCTTGTATCTGTGACTTTCCTTCCCTCCATTGATTACGGTGACATTCTCTACATGAATGCTCCTACAAGCACCCTGCGGATGTTGGATGTTGTCTATCATGGTGCACTAAGATTCATAACTGGCTGTGATTATCGTACCCACCACTGCACCCTGTATTCACTGGTTAACTGGACATCATTAACCTCACGCAGACTCTTCCACTGGTACACTTTCATCTTTAAATCATTTCTTGGTTTGCTGCCCTCATACATCTCCTCCTACATGTCTTTGCGTGAGTGCAGCTACAGTGTGCGCTCTCAGGACATGATTACCTGCAGTGTTCCGTCAGTGAGGACTGAACTTGGAAAAAGGGCCTTCTCCTACTCCGCTCCTGCTTCATGGAATATCTTACAAAAAGATCTGAAGCTCTCGACATTGACTTCTCTAAATGGTTTTCAGAATCTTGAATCCTGGCAAAAACCAATGCAGATTTGTTCCTGTCTTTGATTTTATACGTCTACCTTATAATGTTTTGCTAGTTTTTTGATACTTTGTTTAAAAAAAAAAAAGTATTTCTCTCTTTTGTTTTTTTCTCTTTTGTTTTCTATTGTTTATTGTTTATTGTTTAAGGAAATTCTACCATTGCTGTTCATCGTTCTTTAGTTTTAGCAGGTCGCTTTCGTAAATGAGCCATGAGGCTCAATAAGATTTACCTGACTAAATAAAGGTTGAATGAATGAATTTAGCCAACAATAGTGTACCACAAGGCTCAGTCTTAGGACCCACCCTCTTTACAATCTACATAGATAAATGAGTACATGAAGTCCCCGAGGCGCAATGGGATTGACCTGTATAAATAAAAGGTTCAATAAAAACAAAAATTATTTACGTTTTAATGCTTCTTACTTTTGATAATTTTAGAGTGTTCTCTAACATGGGAACAGTGTATAAAAATGAAACATGGTTTAGCAACAAACTTTGCAAGTTTTTCACCATTAGCAGTCTCTTTATGCTCCACCAGAACATCTACGCAGAAATGTACAAATCCTGTTAGACGTTCAGCGCTCAGAAAAGTAGCTTTCTCTGAAAAAGCCATCGCTCAATGGAATGCAGCTCCTGATCACGTAAAAACCTACACGTTTTTAATTGCCTGTTAAATATCTTTGTTTTCACTGATGTTGGATGTTTAATTATTTTGTGGGATTTGTTTATTTCCTTGAGGGACTACAGATGAAAATTAGCCCAAGGCTAAATCTGGCACAATGCTTAAATGTTTTTACATTTATGTTATAATTTCCTCACAGTCCTGATTAAACAAAGTGAAAATTTTAATTGAATACATTTTAATACTAAGACAAAAAGTTATTTCACTTCCCAACATCTCATTTTATATTATAGACCTACAATTGATCCTCTTTCAGGTGTTTGAGTCTTGGTGTGGCAGCGGTATTGTCTCGGAACTCCACTTAGCTATAGTTAAAGGACATGACCCACCATGTTTTCAAATTGCATCGCCATTAATATTTAGTAGTTAATTAAATAATGAAACAGGAGCGTTTATTTATATTGTAGAGAAATAACGCTAAATGTGTTATTTCATGTTTTTTAGCAGTTTTTAGCAGCAGCTCCGGGAAAATCCGCCCCTCTCCATATATGGGCATTGACGTCACTGAAGTTTCCGCCTTGAATGCATGCGGAGTTATAACAAGCATGCATCAACGTAGCTTCATTATTGCAGCGGTGTTATATCTTATTAAGAAGTTCTAAAAAATAAATAAAAACAGAGCGCTGGTCCAGCTGTACCCACAACTGCACCAGGAAATATTTAGAGGTCGCGCATCCACGTAGGACACTATTAATTTGCTCGCTCGCGACAAATTCATTAATTTCCTCATGAAGCCGGCTCAGCTTTTTACCCCTTTCATAAGTCAAACCCGCACTATTCCCGCACAGACCAGTGCTACTGGTCCTGCCATTTAATCCTCCTCGGGTCATTCATAAGACAACAGGTGAATGCAGGTAGGTCCCGCTCAAATAAACTTGTTCAGAAATGAAGCCAGAGCGCTGCTCCAAAAGAGGCATGGAGCTGAGCTGAACTGGACCGCGACGTGGGTCATTTTTAATATTTCCTCAGTAATTATTGATGATGGTACGATGCTCAGAGAGAGGGAAAAAAAAGCAAAAGTAACTTTTACAAGTAGTCCTGTCGTGTCATTTTTAATATTTCCTCAGTAATAATTGAACAGCTGGCTACAGTGATCAGCGCGCACAGAAACACCACCACCTCCGATGCTCAGAGAGAGAGAGGGGGGTGGGGGGTGGAAGCGAAACATTTTTAATATTCCCTTGTTAATAAATCTGCCTGTTGATTAATCCTGTGGTCGCACACTGATGTCTATCATATTCTGAGCGCGGATCCGCGGCTCTCACTCTCATAAGCCTCCATCGCGAACTCACTCCTGCCTTCTGAGTGGAGCCTGTATTGACGTCACTCCGGGCTTCGGCAATCTTCGGCGGAGTTTCCGGAGGTTTCTGGGAATCCGTTGTTTTTTTTTTTGTTTTTTTTTATACTCGCCTGGCCCAAGTGCAAAAATGAAAATAGACATCATATTCTACCACAGTAATTGTCCAATATGGTGAATTGTTACTGTCACGGTGGGTGTTGTCCTTTAAAAAACAACATCTAAACACAACACGGTATATGTTGTTATCCTTTAGAAGTGGGAAAAGTAGTGGTAAGTCTACGTCACTAGACACCTGTCTGGTTGACACATTGGTACTTTTCTCTGTTGAAAAAAACACTTTAAATTAAATAGTTATCAAAAAGTTACAGTAAATCTGAGACACACAACTTTTGACAAGAACCGTTTTTGTCTGCTCGAGGTCCGGTCCAATCTTCTATCTTGATGGTTTGACTTGGGCTGTAGTCTCGCTGTTGCCGGTGACGTCACTCAGGGAGAGTGAACTGCAGCAGCAGAGCCATCCAGGAGCATTGAGAGTCCACAAAGAGGAATCCACGTTCGTGGTCCAGTAATCATAAAAGGGGTCAAACACAGGGAAGCAGCGAGCAGAAGCCAGAGCCAAAACGCGATCTAAAGATAGTCGAGAGAGAATGCAAGACTGTTACCATGGTCTGATGAGCAGACAAATCAAAAAAGGGCAAGACAAGGAGTCAAAAACTGGCTGAGGTTTGTGGTCGAGTCAAAACAGGGTACGCTGGGTGTCTACTGCTTGGTTAGGTTCAAGAATCTGGCCCTGAATGAGGGTGAACAGGGAGCTTAAGAAGGGGGGTGAACAGGTCAGTGACTGAAGGCTGATTGCAGGAACTGGGCAGAGGAGGAGTGGAGCAGAGTGATTGACATGAGCTGGAAATACAGGAGAACAAAACCATGAAAACATGACAAAGAGAGGCAAAACGTGACAACTTTAAATCGAATGAAGCATGAATAGAATGAGATGCTCCACAGAACTGTCTGCACCTGACATATTTTAGACCTTAATTGTTGGATTTTTTATAATCTGTTATTTTTTGTATCTTGTGTGATTCCTTTTGTATGTTCCTGTACTGAAACTATGGCACAACAATTTCCTGTGGGATCAATAAAGTTATATCTTATCCGCTAGAGGCAAAACTAGAAATGCCACATGTAGTACTGCACAATTAAAAACACTTACCCTCAGAGAAATATGTATCGGTGCTTGCATATTGCTTATATTTTACTTGTTCAAAGTTTTGCACTGTGTCACATGCACAGTATAACTTTGTAAAAGGCTCTTTTGTCAATAAGTGCCAAAAATAATTGAAATTGTAAATTTCTTACATAAAGTCGTAAAAAATTTTTTTTTGCTTTGGAAGTTGTGTTTTTGTCCCGAAAAGAGAGATCCCAGATAAAGTTAACTAGTGTGTAAATTTTAGTGAAACAGTCAATATTGAGATAATGAAAACCCTTATTTGCATTTAAGCTGTAAAAGTTTGACAAACACACAACAGAATTACTCAAACCACAATTTAAACCCATGCCAAATTAATTAGCTGATTACAGTACAGAAAAAAAAACAAGAATAACAACTTAAAAAACAAAAAACAAAATTACAATAAATGCTTATAGAAAGATAATCTGTAGGGCTTTTAATACAGATCCAGAAAAAATAATTAAGATTTTATAGGCTTAAAATCAGTGAAGTTTGAATTCATGAGGTTTGCATTTCTGCTCTGATACAAAACATCCATCTATCCATCCATCCATCCATCCATCCATCCATCCATCCATCCATCCAACCATCCATCCATCCATCATCTTTAACCACTACTTCCATTATGGGTCACGGGGGTCACTGGCGCCCATGCCCAGCCGTTACTGTGCGAGAGGCGGGGGACACCCTGGACATCTCCAGTCCATCACAGGGACACAAAGAGTCCAGTGAGACAAACAACCATTCACTCTCACTCACACCTAGGGACATTTTAGAGTTACCAATCAATCCAACATGCATGTTTTTGGTCTGTGGGAGGAAACCGGAGTACCCGGAGAAAACCCACGCATGCACGGAGAGAACATGTAAACACCACAGCTCCCTGGTCGAGATTCAATCAGGCGACTTTCTCTCTGAGAGGTGGCAGCTATACCAGCTGCACCACTGTGCCGCCCATGATACAAAGCAGAGATCTTGAGAGTTGACTGAAAGGATTAATGTTCACCTTTTCAGGGCATTATTTCGGTTAATCTACTTCACAATAATAGGCAATCATCTATAATCAATACTTGTAGCACTGCAGGGTGGTTCGGCAAATTTTACAGATTTGAATCTCCTTAATTTGATTCTATTCTCGTCGCATCGTGGCTTTGTACTACGCAAGTCTATGCTTGAAAATCCCATGTGTCTTTCACATTGGAGTTTGGCCTGAGGTTCAATGAGGGGGTGGGGGGTGTCTGTCTGTGCAACAAGGAGAACAAGGTTTGTTGCCATGAAACATCCTGTTTTTCAAGACCTTTACATTCCTGCAGACAAACCCATGAGTCCTTTCTCTTTATTTTTTTTTTCTCTTTCGGCTTCTCCCTTTGTCAGGGGTCACCACAGCGAACTAGTCACACGAAGATTTGGCAATTGTTTTTACGCCAGATGCCCTTCCTGACTCAACCACAGACCACCGAGCTACCACAGCCCTCTGTGTGGAACAGAGAGTTGATATCTAGGGTTCTCGGGGGAGCAGGTGGTGTGGGTTAAGGGCCTTGCTCAAGGGCAGTGGGGCAGATGAGGGTGGAAACAGGTGTGACTGCTTCACTTATCCCACCCACATTCTTGATGTTGTCTGTACCGGGGCTTGAACCGGCGATCTTCCGATCACAAGTGCACATTCTTAACCTCTGCGCCACCACTCCCACACGAGTCATTTCTCTTAATGTGTTTGTTTAATTTAAAATAATAAAAACTGTTGAATCTCCGACATGCTCTGATCTCTGAAATAGTCATGGGAATAATAATTTGAAAAAGTGCCTCAATACTGTAATATGTTTAATGTCTGTTTTTGGGCGGTGGAAGAAAGCCAGACAGAGGATTCGGAGAAAACCCACCCAAGCTGCATTAAAGCCTATTCAAGCAGGAGTTTTTCAAACTACAGTAAAAGAAAACAATCAAAGCAAAATGTCATCAAGTTGCTCTAAATAGCAAGATTTTTCAAGACCAAATAGAAGCAGTGTGTTGAACATTTTATTTTTGTAATATACATGGGGTTAAACATAACAGACTTAAATAAAATATATAAAACAAAGACAATGGCTACAGCTTTGGTGAATCATAAATGCTTTAATTCTGACTGTTATTTTTTATTGATGCAGTGCCTCAACTTAGATTTTTTTTCTGAAAACACAGTATTTTGGAAAAAAAAGTTGTTTGATTGAAAACCTTGACTTTTAAAACTAGTGACATGCAGTATTTGTTCAGGCATTTTCAAAAACAAAAATCAAATTATCATGTGTGTTTTAGTCTTACAAATGCAAAACCTTTATTTATTTTTAACCCCAAATATATCAAATAATTTACAACATCATGCTAAATCCATGAGAGCCATTTTCCATAAGCCATAAACATAAATACATTGAGTTGACACCAACAGAAATAAAAGCTACACAGACTGTTAATGAATCTTTGTACAAGAGCATTGAGCATGCAATGTTTTCTAATTT
Organism: Garcialebias charrua; assembly: GCA_038048925.1. NCBI lineage: Eukaryota > Metazoa > Chordata > Actinopteri > Cyprinodontiformes > Rivulidae > Garcialebias > Garcialebias charrua. The sequence continues at coordinate 9,680 of JBBPBX010050287.1, read as the reverse complement.
AAAAAGGAAACAATGCAAATATAATTGCAGTTAACTTGTTTTGGCTTTGGTCAGTGTGGTGGTGAGGAATTCTGCATCTTTATTCAGCAGCTCCCATTTGTTCCTGACTACAACAGTTTAACCAATCCTTTGCGTTCCGGTGGGATTTTTTTTTTCCTATTTGCCAAAATCCAAAACATTCACTCGTCATATTTTATTTACAAATTGTTTTACTCAAACCTGATTTCCCAGCCTCTTCATGCCACACGTTCTCCTCCTCAGCAGCCAAACTCTTTGATTACTCTACGTCATGTTCTTCTTCATCCTCCATCCCTGGTAGGTCTTTCTCTGGCAGCAGGCCATAGCTGTTGAGGAAGGCCTCAACATCGGTCGCAAAGAACTCCTCGTTTAGGTGCTGCGTGCACGACAGGAAGTTTCCCAGCAGCTCTCCGGCCTTGTACACCAGCAGCGTTGGTAAATACTCATCAGAGAAACGCTCGGCAGCACCAGATGCAACAGCATCGATCCTGCAGAACTTTACGGTGGGGTACTCAGCAGCCAAGCAGTCTAGGCAACTGTTCAGCTGCTCACATCCTTTCACTCCGATTTTGTAAATGTGGACCACCACCACTGTGGTATGATGCTCCTTCTCAATGACTTCAAGGAACGCATCTCCACTGTCCAGTTCGTGGACACTTTCGAACTTTGGGCCGAAGCTGAGCTTGTTGTGCATATCTTCCATACATTGTCTTCTGTATGTCTTTAGACATCCTTCGTCCTCCTCCTTGAGCATTTCATACTCTTGGACACTCATCTGAAAAATAAAATAAAACAACAGTTGCAGTTTCTGTTTTCTAGGAAATTACATACCGGTAGTTGTGCAGCGTTTAACAGTCAACCTCACACATTTCTTCCTAAAAAGCTCAGAACCTCAGGTACTGGACTGTACCTTGCGGTTAAGGTTTGCCCTGGCATCATCTTGTGACTTATTGGGGGACGACATTTGCCTCAGCAGCTCTCTTTTTGCAGGAGGCAGATTTTCACGATCCATACTTTCTAACTTAAACCTCCTCCAGTCATTAATGACCCCCTTTGGACCTATGAAGAAAACACAAAAGCAATTTATCTCAGTGACTTTGGTGCAATGACCAGTGTCAAACTCGTTTAATTATAATCTGACAAATGAAATGGAAACTCGGTCTTCCTTTAAGGACATTTACAAAGTACATTCCTTTTTAAAGCACCAGAATCAGAATCAGAATATCTTTATTGACATTGCACCGAGGTACAACGGGAATATGTATGCACAGTCGTCCAGAAGAAGGACTAAGTGTACGAAGCTGCAGCTAATTTATCAGCGCGGCCATCTTATTCCTTATCAGAATAATAATAATAATAATAATAATAATAATGTGTTTGTCTGTCATCTGCGTATGTTTCCCATACACAGATTAAATTCGTCTCTGCATTTAACCCAACCACCCCAGGTGGTGCAGTGAGCAGCCAGAGGGCGCTCGGGGAGCTGGAGAATTAGGTGTGCACTCATGATCTTAGACATGAAAAGGGGGAAGAACCATGAGGGTAGATAGTGGTATTACAAAAAAGATCTTTCACATCTTGTCTATTAGGACACGATTTGAGACATCAAAAAACTCTACCAGCAAGCACAATTAAAACAGATTACATATGCATTTGAGGTCGAGGTGGTGAGATTAGTCCATGAGCCTTTTTCAGATCAGCCACAGTTCTGATGATGTTGTTCAGCCAGCAGTTCTGATAAGCTTGTCACAGAAAGTTCTCCGGGGGCGGGGTGCGATGCGATAGATGCAGTTGTTATCCTTGGTTACTCATGACCCAGGAGAAATTTGATAGTCAGCCCATTTCCAAGGCTGGCGGGGAGTCAGATTCAGATAAGCTTGATTGTTGATTTTCTTCAGGCAGACAGATTTTTTTTCCTTCAGCCTTAGAGTCCAGTTCCAAAATGGCCTGATTGTGGGAATCCATTCCACTGATCCATGCTATGAGTCCCCCTCAACGTCAAACCCACCACGCTGACGAGTCCCAGAAGCCACTGGTGGCCTGCGATTCTCATAAATCGCCTCCACCTTACAGTTAAGCTCGTAAAGCAGCTGATTTAGTGAGGTCACGGCACGGATCAAACTTTCACACTGACTCGGAAGCTTTGTCATGGTCGAAACAGCCGCCAATGTCTAGTTAAGTTTCCGATAGAGCAGAGCCCCGCCGATGCCGAAAAGCAGAGCGCCTGACATCATAAATCCAATTATGTAAACATCTTCAACGTCCTCCACAGACAGGACTGAGAGACGCCTCACCTTCCACCAGTGTGTAATGTTGGGCAATGAGTCATTTTGTGATGTAGAGATTTACTCTCAAGGAAGTGCACTAATTACTGTGCTGTGCAAGAAGAAAAGATTAGAGCATCAGTTAAACTGTTCTTTGCTTTGGGCTACCTACTGTCTAAAGCCAGTTTCTTTGTAAGCTCTTTATCTCCGTAGGAACACACTATTTTAGTTTTTCTGGTAAGCATTTAGCAGAATCACAGATCCATAATGAAACAGCAGCATGCCTTAGGTATTATATTGAAAGTGGTTCATTCGCTCACCTGTCTGGGTCGCAGTCTCTTCCAGTTCAATCATCCTGCCGGACATGGTTTTAGTCAGCTTCCTGTGAGACAAAACAAATAGAAGGATCTAAAACTATAGTTTATTGTTAGTTTCAAAATGTATAATGCACCAGTGGCTCCTCTGTGAGTCAGACTGACAAAAGAGACCCTGTGACATTACTGTGTAATGTATCCCTACTGTGAGGACTGATAGGGCAATCTGCATATGTGTCTAGCTTACCTCAGTTTATAACTTGAAGCCTACACACTCTCTCTGTTCCTTGAATTGAGAAAGCTCCTCATATGAGAAGAGAAACGTCTTCTGATACAAATAAAGTCCAGTGGTTTTTGTCTTGAACTTTTTTAAATTTACCATGTCCTGAATGACTGAGAATCTTCACCAGCATATTTTTTATGATCTTTATTTATAATGTGGATGATGATGGTTTTTGAGGTTCTAATAAAGGATATTAATATCATCATGGGACTGAAACTACAGATGCAGAATGCTTGACAAAACAACAGCAAACCAACTTGAGTCTCGTGATATTCAATTAAATTAATGCAGATTAAAGAGGATTACAGATCTGCACCAAGTCTTCACTGCTTCAGGTCACCCTTAATGCTAATATTTACACAGACACACAAGTAATGTAGTTGCAAATTTGTAGTATTTCTTGCCATGTACTTTGCACTTTTGCATCACATTGCTGCGTCATTTCTGTAGTGTCATTGTTTAATCCTGTTGATACTGTGATGTACCCAAAGCCAATGGCTAATTGGATTAAATGGCCTATTTCTAGTAGTCCTCCCCCTACTTGCAGTCACGATGCCGATCTGGTCTAATGATCTTTATGGCCACTGTCTAGCTTCAAACTCACTAAGGGAGATTCAACATGAGCTACCAAAGCATCAGTAGCTGCATTGTTTGATAGGTCAGCTACAAACTGCTGTTAGCCCAAGAACATACGCAACTAAAATCTGTCTCCTATTAAACAGTTGTTTGTTTTTTTACTCCAGAACATGACAGGAACTGAAATATTTACCTTTTAAAATCTCTCTACTCAACATCCGATGTTAGAATTACAAAAAAAAAGGAAAATTATTAAAGTAAAATCAAGATATCTCCTCAAAACTGGCACTAAATGCATATCATTATCTTTAAAGTGCAAATAAAAGTCTCATATTTTATACAAAAATAAAAATAAAAAGATTCAGTCGAATTGTAGTGGATTTTACTCCATTATTAAGATAAGTTTTTCTTACCTTCCACAGTCCCTTTAAAGTCCGCTCGTGTGTCAGCAGTTAACCATGCAGTGGTCTCCTCTCAATCACTTGTTATGAGCGATCTATTGCTGGACGGTGTGTGTTTTGCGTGTGTGTGTCTTTTCCAGCCAATGAGCTTGGTCTAATGGAGATTTAAAAAAAATAAAAGACCCAATGGAGCAAACAGAAATAGAGTATAGATCCTAAGAGGATTTCACTCCAGGAATTAGAAGCCTCCACTAGATAAAAGTCTGACTGCACACAATGAGGAGAAAATATTGATGAGATCAAAGCTGAAACTTTGCAACTAAAACAAAACTTTAAGATGTTCTTTAAACTAATGCATCACAAGGTTCGTCTTCACCGTCAGCCCACGGAGGCTAGTGTTGCATTTCCTCCTCATAAACAGCACAATTAGAGATAAGTTCACCCAAACAAAATGATCTTATCTGGATTTAAAAAATCTTCCAGGCATGAAGCTTTACACGACATGAGCACATGATAGAAGCATTTCAAAACACAAAACACCGCTAGCTACGGACGTGGAACAACTACTGATGCTCAGTCATGTGCTTTATGATTATTTTCTAAACAAATGTCACATTGTTCACTCTTGCCTCCCTAAATTATTTATTTAATTTTAACATTCATTAGAAGTTGCTTTGAATATTTTGTTTTTAATATTTTCACATGTTGCAAAATGTTCTTGTAGGGATAAAAACAAGGCATGCAGTGAAAGAAAGTTTTACAACACTCATCAAGAATTAATCAGACCTATTCAGATTTCCAAAACGTCTGAGATTTTGAAATTATATCAAATACATTTATTTCAAAATTTGTAATAAATAAAAAAATGCAAGGCTTGAAAAAACTGAGGAAGATTATAATAAAAGTTTGCATTTCGCTCTAGAATTATGTCGCTCGGGGTGGCTGCACGTTGGAGTAGCTCTGTTACATTCATTCAGAGATTTTGCTTTTGGAAACTTTAATTCCTCTATTTCCGGATGTAAATCACTTTTTTGGGGTGATGATTGCTTCCTCTGGTATCAGAAGCTGTGCAGCTGGAAGGATATTTACTAAAACTTTTTTTTAGTTTTGGACATTTGTTATGATGAGTTACCATAACAACAAGGTGTTTTTTTGTTTGTTTTTTACAACCGTGAGCAGCTAATTAATATCTCAAAAGCTCAAATAATATCCCAGCCACAGCCCCAAATCTCAAATAATTTGAAGAAGAGGCACCATAGGTGCATTCCCATCTACCTGCCAGCTGTGATCGAGTGCCTGACAACTGAGATCCTGGAAATGGCAGGAAATGCGGCTCGTGGCAGCAGAAGGACCGTGATCATTCCCCGGCACCTGCAGCCAGCTGTCCGCAGCGACGAGGAGCTCCGCAGGCTGCTGGAAGGAGTGGCCATCGCCCTGGGAAGAGTTCAGCCCAGTATTTAGGCATTCCTGCAGCCTAGGGGTACCGAAAAGCCAGCCGAGTCTGGGTGGACGGATCGGACGGCATCTGCGGCCAGTTTCTTCAGATCTGCTGTGAGACGGACCTTTACAAGAGATCCTCCCTGCCTACAGCCATCAGTATCTATAACAACTTTTAAGGAAATGAGGACAATGAAATGATAACCTCAGCTGGAGCAACAACACCACCAGCCTGATCAAGAAAGGTCATCAGAGACTCTACTTCCTCAGACGCCTGAGACGTGCTGGTCTGAGCAGCCCAGTTCTCACCTCGTTCTACAGGTGTGCAGTGGAGAGCGTCCTGTGCTCCAGCATCAACGTGTGGCATGGAGGCTGCACAGTTGAAGAGAGGAAAGCTCTACAGAGAGTGGTGAAGGCTGCACAGAAGTCTGTTGGAGTCAGTCTCCCCACCATCACAGACATTTACACCTCCAGATGCAGGAAAAGAGCCACCTGCATCATGAAAGACCTCACTCACCCAGCACACTCACTCTTTGCCCCACTCCCCTCAGGACGGAGGTTGAGGAGCATCAAATGTAGAACCACTAGACTGAGGAACAGCTTCTACCCTGAGGCTGTTAGACTCATGAATAAATAAAAATAAAATAAAAAATAAACACTGCAAAATATCACATTGTGCTGATGCTGATCTGTTTTCTTGTTGCTGTGTTCATCTGTGTTCATCTGTGACCATCTGCTCATACAAACTCATGTTCGTGCTGCTGTTTATTTCCACTATATTAGGCTTAGTGTATTACTAGTTGATGTTTTTCTTAGTTAATTCTAGATGTTATTACTGTTTTTCTCTTGCATTTGTTGTTGGATGTAACTGGGACCCCGTGTACATAATCTCGTTTTCATCACATGTACCACATGCGGTGCAAATGACAATAAAGACTCTCTGACTCTGACTCTGACAAGGAGTTACAACAGCATTTAATTTCCCTTTGGGATTAATAAAGTATTTTTGAATTGAATTGGATTGAATTAATTTTATATCCCATTTTTCAACAAGTGGGTCAGTTTGTATTACTCCACAACTCACAGTCTGCGTTTAAAAACAGCATGACTAGTTTAGAAAAAGTAACACATTTATTCAGTTACAGGAGCCTGCAATCACAGGCAGGAAGTCCATCAGCAGCTATTGCATAACAAAGTCTGCATCCTATACACAGATATATTGATAGATTAAATAAATACATGTACAAACTAAGACAGAGAAATTGCAAAAACATCAGACATGCCGTGACAAATGGGGTAAAAATAATCACTAAATTAAAGTTTCATTTGTCTTTTACATCTCATCACTGAGTCACAGATTTATGAATATTAAACTGAAAAAGTGAGAACCCGTGAATTATGATGATAATTTGTGCCAGTCAAACTCTGCTCAAATTTACATCTAAATATAGGTAAATCAGTAAACTGACTAAGTGCCTATATATTATTACAATAGAGCATTTGCACCAAAAAGGGGTTTCTTTTGAGTTACAATATTGTTGTACTTGTTTAAAAAAAATTAGCTGCAGGAAATTTCACTCTTATAAAAAAAACATCTGATGATTATCACTTGTAAATGAAAACTGTCCCATGTCTAAGTTGTATTCAACGATAATGACAGCACTAACATTTGAAAGTTTACTGCCAGTTGTTGCATTTTGAATGTGATACATTTTATTGCAAAATGTGCAAAACCTAATGAATATGGTGCAATAAAAATTACTTTCTTTTTAAACGAAGTGTTAACATGTACAAAGTAGTTCAAGTTCAAGTTAAGTTTATTGTCATTCACATCATAGTTTGTCATGCATACCACCGCTGTATCATCTGCAAACTTTACAAAATGACAGCCTGGATAGGTAGGTGCACAGTCATATGCGAGCAGAGTGAACAGAAGTGGGCTCAACACACAGCCCTGAGAGGAGCCAGTGCTGAGAGTTATGGTGGAGGAGAAGTTGTGGATCCTCACAGACTGCACTCTGTTGGTTAAGAAACCCAGGACCCAGTTGCATAGGGAGGAATTTCTCCATTTTAGCTTTTCACCTCTACATAAAGATAATTAAAAATTCTTCTTCTAATGTACAAAGCTATCAACAAGCAAGCTCCATCTTTGAGTAAAGATATTTTGTTCCCTTTTTCGTAACAGATTATCTCTCTGACTCCAGGTTTGCTTGCGTTTCCTGGATTTCTAAAATGGGAGGTGGAGCTTTCAATTATCAGGCTTTCAGTTTCTATGCATGAGGTTGACACACTGTCTACTTTTAAGACAAGACTTGATTTTTTTTTTTGGGGGGGGGGGGATTTCCTGAGCGATCCCTTAGTTATGATGCTAGGTTTAGACTGCTGGAGGACAAACTGACCACATTTCCTCACTCTGCTGCTGATTTTACTGTCTAATCTGTATTTGTAAATGTTGTTGTCATTAACTTATGTTTTTCTTTGTTTTTCTTCCCATAGAAACTACACCTAGCCCAGTTATTTTGTGTTTATCTGTGTCTCTTTTCTCCCAACCTCCAGCCAGGCGAGGCTGCTGAAGGTTTCTTGCCATTACAAGGGAGTTAAACTTTCCACTGTCGCATCTGGAAGGAAATTCCAGAAGAAAAAAATCTAAATAAAATTCAAACATTTTACTTCCCACTGCTGTTTCTTTTGTTTCTTCAGAGAGAAAATGATAGTTGTTATCCATTACTTCTTGAAGCTTTATGAACTCTGTTTAATCCTGGACAGATTTCAGGGCAGCTTCACATTCACATGTGACAGTTAGGCTGAATGTATGTACTTTGTATTTCATTTATTTTGGTACATTTCCCAAATAATGGCATGTGAGAGGAAACCTGTCACTCCCCTGCTGCAACTCTATCTCTCCTCACATGTGTCATTACTGTAAGCTTTCTTTGAACCACTGCTGTGCAAATAAGAAAATGAATGCTCTCCACACCCACACCATATTTTCTGGAACAGCTCGTGCAACTGTGTTTGACTTCTGTCCTTCGTCTCCCTGTGCCCCATAATAATTGGCTTAAAGGATTACAGGATCTTTTTATACAGGCACACAGAGAATGTATGTCAGGTTGATTTCCTCTACCAGATAAGCAGGGGTCACTTAAAATGGAATTCAGCTGACTGTTGTGCATCTTTTGTTTTTGCAAACAAGGATACCAGCATTAAATTACAGTCCAATATTAGGTCTGCTAATCTGTCTACCCACTGACTTGTTTAAAGATAGGCTCATGGGTTTTAATTTCTTAGGCCTGACATTTCTTCATTGTTCCTTCATCTCTTTCTGCACAAAAGGCTGCCATGCTCAGTCACGTGAACTGAACAAAAAAGTAGCCAAAGTTTAAAGAAAAACTTTCAAAAACTGGTAGCAATGCATAATACAGCCAGGTACTTTTTTAGAACCTGCGTTACATACTGGGAACATTTCAGGTAAGTTTCTGGTATGTACCAGGTATGTATAGGGTACTAGTTACATAGCTGGTGACATACGTGGTACTTAAGATTCATACCTGGTAACAGGTAAGTAAGTACCTGGTACATATACTGAAAGTACTTGATACTCATAGGTACATGATACATAGCAAAGACTTATACCTGGTTTGTGTGCTGTTATATGTACTGCTACTGAAAAACCTTTGTTCTAGAAGAATAAAATGAAGATAAAAAAGGAATATAACATGTTCAAAAGCTAAACACTCGTACTACGGAGACTCTGATTGATTGCAAAAAAAAAAAAAAGAGGGAGAAAAACAATATACACTTGCCAATAATAAAGATTAAATCATTAAGTTCAGATACAAGTTTTGGACAACAAGTGCATGTGATAATTTACTGTTTGCAGAGGACAGAGCATCGTTCAGTTTCTGGTTTGTGAAATCGTCCTAAAACACTAGAGGTCAGTCTTCTGCTTTTAGAGTTCAGTTTTCAGATGCACAAAGTCCCAGTTAGAAAAAATTTCAAATACGGTAATCAGTTGATATTATTTACAGTATAAGTTTGATATTTTGACATCCTAAAGGGTCAGCCACATCAAAAATGATATCCCTGATGCAATATAAAACCTCACAATTCCTTATTACTGTGTGACGCACTTGCACTGTGAGTGTCTGTTTCATTTATAAATATGAATACTGTATACGTCTGCCAGCATATTCTCAAGACAACAAATTACAAAATAAGTAATGGCCAAGTTTATTAGAATTAGTGTGCTCTTGTGTGACTAAGCCTTTCTTTTCAATAAAAAGCTGATGATTATTGTATTATACACACACGCACACACATATACATATATATATATATATATGTACATATTTATGTATATATATATATTTTATATACATATATGTAT
>JBBPBX010050285.1:14579-25042 GCA_038048925.1 Garcialebias charrua | reverse complement strand
ATACTTTCTCTAACACAGATGTGACAGACTTGATCCCAAATTTGTGAAACCCAACATAAGTTGAACTGCAGCAAATGTAAAAAGAAAACTGAGGTTCTTTTTAGGAGAAAAAATATATTTTTTTTTAGCATAAAAGGCCAAAGATATAATAATTCATTGCTGGAATTACTTTCATGTGTGAAAAGAAACATCCATCAAGAATTGTGAATAACGCTAATTGTACAAAGGGAGAAGTGACGGAGCAGAGAGGGGCGAGATTCAATTATCTGCCTCTGAAGAGAGGAGGGGCGGCGAGGTGAGAGTGATGAAAATTAATCACCTTCCTGCGGAAAATGAGAACCCTGCCTGTCAACGTTGAGAAAAATTGTGCAAAAGAGGGAAACAAGCACCCGCAGCAGAGAACCGAAGCCATTACCCTTCTTTTAAAAATAAAGAAAACGTTCATCTTAGATTTTAATTAGGAATTCTATCATAGAATAAAAAATCTACTTCTTCCTTTACTTTGTAATCTGTACAGTAAAAATTATTTATTGTTGGGAACAAACAGCACTCCTTTGTGCTCCATGGCAAATATTTTGGTTTTATTTTGTTCCCCAGAAGAAATATTTTTATGCATATGTTTTTTAATTGTTTTTATCATTAATAAAAACCATAAACTCATTATTATTTATTATTATATTATTGTATGATTATCTTAGAATAAAATGAGCACACATTGGCAAAAGTTCTTAACCAGTTCTCATCCAATGAAGACTTTAAAAAAATGGATTGAAGGCAAAGCCCCTACAATGTGTTTTAAACAGTCAGGTTTTCTTTGAAATTTAGTGTTTATATGTTTTATTCTTCTTTTATTATTATTATTTTTGTATTGTGCTGTTAGGCCTTTTGAGTTTCACTTGTGTTTGAAAAAGTGTGATATAAAAAAGTTTAGAACGATAATCCTGATATTTTTTAACCAAATTATTTTATTAAAATTTCACAAAATCATGTTAGCTTATTAAAAGGGGACATAAAAAAAAGTCAACCTTAAAAAATTTGTTTAAAGCATATTTTTTAGGCTGAACCTAATCAGTTTCATTCTCCTGACATAATCTTGTTGATTTTATCTCAAGTCCACAATAAAAAGAACCTTTAAACCTATCATTTCACTTATTGTGTAATTTTACTGTACATCAAAATGCATTACAAAGTTAATACAAAGTAATTGAGGAAAAAATTAAGTGAGTTTAATGCCTTTAATGTAATTCCAGGGATTTTTAAAACTCAACCTTTTAGGTGAATGGTGGAGATGAGTGTGTGAGTGTGTGAGTGAACGAGAAACATGCTCTGTGGTGTTTTTGCACCACAATGCAGAGTGAGAAACACCCATGCTTCAGATGCCATTATACAGAAAGATGAAGTGGGCCTGGTTCAAACCTGAAGGGGGGGTAGACGGTTCTGAAAACGCACCATGTACGTATTAATGCACGGGGCTCATTAACCCTAAAACCTCCATGACTGTGATGTGAAGGCTGAAAAAAACGCTGGAACGACACACTCATGAGTCCTGAACCACATGCATTCAGGTGGGGGGCACAAACTCAAGACCATCCCAGGAAGTGTCAGTGAAGCACGACTGGAACAACAAGAAACCCCTGCAGAGTTCTGAATCCATGCTAAGAATGTGTGGACCGGCAGCGACTCATGCGAGTGACTCAAGTGGGAGAAAATCACCTCGTTTACCAATTCCAGCTCCTCCTCTGTCTGCAAAAGGTAACAGAGAGGGTTATAACTCTGAAATAGCTGTGAAAATGTATATGAAAAGCCCCAACTTCCATATCTGCATCACTTTAACTACAGATGGTTAAGAGCTTCTCCTCAGTTTTGGATCATACATTAATCTTTTTGATTCTAGGAAACAGTCGTCATCTGTTTGATGGAAAGCTTCAGCACTGTAACACCATTTATTTATCCCAGTGGGAGTGGGATGATTCACTACAACTTTACCAGATCAAATATTGAAATGTTGGTCAAGTGTAAAGAAAAAGAAATGCTCAATATCCCTGAAACTTTAAAAAAAAAAAGATGTCAGTCATTCAACAAATTGTTTGTTTTGTTGAGTGTTTCTTTGTCCTAACACTAATTCATGGCAATAACTCTTGTATTGTTAGAAAACCAGTTTATTTCTCTTTCAACGGAGCTACATTTGTAAAGAAAATACATTTCTGAGATGAGCAGCAAAGATCAAAATGTGGGTGACGCCAATGAAAACTCGACAAACCGTCTCTGCTGATGCCAGACATCTTATTCTGCTACTGACTTTTATTTTGAGCTTCTGGTACCCAAGGTGTTGACTGTCAGGTGCCTGTGTGGCGTCTGATTGTCAACACCTGTGAGCAACCAGTGGCAATCTCACATCTCCACAGTCTGGGACAGATTTTTATCCTCCAAGACGACAACGCTCACACCACAGAGCAGTGTTTATCAAACAACCTCCAGAATTTGGAAGTGGAGAAGATGGAATGGTCTGCCTGCAGTTCTGACCTCAACATTATTTTACACCTGTAGGACAAACTCAGGTGGGCTGTTCACTCCAGAGTGACCAGCAAAACCATAATGGCTGACAAGCAACATTGTTGAAAAATAAAAATACCATTGACCTTTTTATGAGTACTAATGCACATATAGTCAGTACTTTGTGATGCATTGTGGTCTAGATATATTCATGCCTGCTTCCGGTTCTTTGAAACGCTCTTTGACTAAACGGTGTTCATATCTACCAATGTTTCAGCTGTGCTCTGCAATCATTTCAACATCTGGCAACACTGCACAGTGAGGACATTTCGCTATCACAACATAAAATACCGATAAACTAATTGTTTGTATAAAGTTTAACAAAAAAGCAAGCGTAAAGGACCAAAAGCCTAAAGCTGAACACCAACCTGGAAGTAGCTATGAATGTAGTGGGGCATGTGGTGCCTGGGTTTATGCATGCACACGCCAGTATTCATAAAAAGATCAATTCCACAGCAGTGTGTTAGGGGTGGGCCATATCGTCTCGTTTACGATAATACCGGTGGATTTTTTGACACCGGTGAAAAAAATTATATCGCGGCATCCTATGATGACGTCATTTGACTGCGTCACTTTGCGATAACGGTGGTTTTGTGGAGGAACGCGGACCGCGTGAAGCTGAGCAGCAGACAGCAGCCGGTGTTCCGTGGAGACTGCCTTCATGTGGAGATGCCCTACATTTTGTTAATACGCATGCGCGCGCACACCGCGAGGAGGAGGAACGAGCTAGCATTAGCCTCATAGTTGCATCCTGGTAGCTTCACCGGGCAGCCGGCTTTGTGCGATCAGAGGTCCCTGGAGCTCGCCTCGATGTCGGACTGGAAGCCGAAGACATCGGGGGACAACGAGCTAACTTGGAATAATAAAGCCGACAACCTTTTAGGAGGTGCGTGCAGCTAAACCGGACTGCCCGGAGCTGCGGGTTCGGGGGCTAAATGCTAACAGCTGAAGGCGGCGGCGCGCACAGACTGCGGCGTCGGTAAGTTATTAAAACTTTTTCTGTCTCCAACTGTATGAAGTTAGGATACTAACAGTCCTTCCTGTAAAGGGTTTAAACTGCGTGGTGCTACAGAAAGCTGCGAAGCTCAGACGTAACGCAGCGGTGCTAACAACTGGAGCTAACAGCTGGAGCTAACAGCTGGAGCTAACAGGCAAACTGATGACAGAAGCTGCCGCTTAAAGTAAGAAATTATTATTTTTATTTACTGTATGCTCTTTTAAAATGTGTTAAAGTGTTAGAATAGTCATTACCGCACACCTCAGTGGCGGCTGGTGCGGTATATATATTTTTGCTTGTTAAATATGAATATATTTTTTTGTATTCTGGTGACTGTTTATGAAAAGTCATTTTGAAATTACACATTTGTTTGGTTGATTCAATAAAAGGAGAAAATGTGAAATATCGTCTGATATCGTTATCGGGGTATTTCAAAAAATATATCGTGATATCATTTTTTGGTAATATCGCCCACCCCTACAGTGTGTGACCAAATGGTGAGCAGCATGAGGAGATGCCAGGCTGCTGTGGCTGTGTATGGTTCTTCCACATACTATTGGGGCCCGTTTGCTAAATTAATAAATTGTTAAATTGCCAATATGCCTCGTTTCTTCAGACTTAAATCATGCAGTTCAATATAGAGTTGGATTCGGGCCCAAAAATTCGGCCCGGCTCCAGCCATCATTTGCGAACCCCACCTGGCTTGCAAATTAACAGTAATTACAGGTCCGAAACCAAACCCACCCACCCCGATATTTTTAATTAAGCTTGGACTGCTTATAGCCTATAGTTATTAATGGTCGGCAGACGTGCGCGACTGAATAAAAGGGGCAGAAGATCGGAGGTGTTTGTCATTGAATGGCCGTCAAAGCGCATTAAATCCCTACTTCTGCCTGCATTCTGCATCATTCAGACATGGACCCTGCTCTGACATGTCTGCTTTGGGATTTCACCTGCTTGGGTGGTCGGTCGCGCTGAGTGCAGCGGCTGAACATCCATTTGGGCGACGGATCGCTGCCTGGCAGTTAGGGGTTGAACGACTACATCACTTTTAAACTCGACATTAACATAATAAAACCCGAGTAGAACTCGAGTAGTTGATGACATCAAAGGCTCTCATGATGCAATAAAAATAAAATAAAACCGCAATTTATTTATTTTTTTTACAAAAAAAAAAAGACCAACAAAACATTGGGAGTGTATATTATGCTCCTACCATTTATTATACTGCAAATAAGTCACAGGAAAACCAAAACTATTAGTTGTGATTATTATTAAGCTGCAAAGGTGAAAGAAACGTGTGGCACGTAAAAAAACCAAAGCTAAAAACAGTGGGGTGGTCGACCACCCTGCACCACCGCCTGCGATGCTGCGCATTAGTTTTAGTTTTAGAGGTTAAAATGTTTATAGGCTTTTTATAGGCTTAGAGATTAATATGTTTTGCTTTTTGTTTGTGAAACAAGGTCAGAAGCTGGTTCTGGTTCGGCCGGTTGAACCTGGTGTTACACCATGTTCTGTGACCTGCAACAGCATATGCAACGCCGCCCCCTACGATCACAATGTACGGTGGTCACAGAATATGGTGTAACACCGGTTCGAGCTCCAAACAGGAAGTTGATTCATTTTCCGTTCTGTAACTGTGATGTAGACGTCACTATGAATACTGGATGTGAAATAAAAAAACTCGATAGATGTCCTAGGAATCGATGTGTAGATTACTCGAGCAGTCTGCTAAAGCCCTTCTGGCAGTATAGTCCCATCTGAAGCTTAACTGAACTTTTGTTTTAAAAACCTCTTTCGAGACTGGTCAGTACTCGGTCAAATGGCCGCGTTCAGCTGGTGATTGTATGGCAAGCCATGTTGCCATATAATTGGATCATCAGCCGCGCATGTCCGCTGATGCGATCAAAAGTCCGACACTGACCTGGTCCGCCCATCCAGCACATCATTATGGCCCAGCCCAAATTCGAGCTGGACCGAGCCGGGCTTCAGGCCCAGGTTAGAAATGAAAACTCTTAATTCAATAAACAAAACAAAACAAGAGGCAACGGCAGACGCACTGCACAGAATAGTTGTTTGGCAATAACAGAAAAAAAACTACACGTTTGTTATGGGTTCAGCGCTTGCACTCAACTCTGCTGCTTAAGCCACAAATACATTTTCTTAGCGAATGCGGCACCATTTAAACGGGCTCTCTATCTGTGCATGATTTATTGCCAAGAAGCATTGTTACAACTGAGAAACAAACAAATTTAATTAATGATGTATGTTGATGTCCATCTTTACATTTTCCTGAGGGGGATTTTGTGTTTTATCTGTGTCACTGCTTTGTTATCACTCGTTTTCTTTTACCTCAGACAACTAAACCTTCTAATAATAATTGCAGGAAGTTATTTGTGTCGTGACTCGTGTCATACTGCAAATGGTCAATTTTTTAAGTAAATGCACCCAGACAGTGTAAGTTGGGCTTTGCTGGTCTCACCATCTGCATGAGGCTCTTTCCTCCCTGTGAGGTGATGACTCGGAGGTCTGGCTTACGGCTGTTGATCTGCGGGCTGTGAGGTGGAGGTGGAGACTTGGCCGGAACTACTTTCCCCAGACTGTTGCTGTTGGAGACTGTGAGCAGACCTGGGGAGGCCCTGGCACTGTTGTATCCATTAGCTGCAGGGGAGACAGCGGTGCGAATGAACGGAGATCGATGGCAAAAATCAAACAGGTGAATTCACACAGTGGGGTGCAGACAAGTTGTGTTACAAAATCTTTTCAATGGCTATCAGAAACCTAAAGATGCTTCTCTGTGTAGTCAGGAGAAAACATTAAGACTTGACACGGTGCAGTTTTGTTTCCTCAAATAAACCAAGTCCTCTTCTGACCTTTTACTAGCATGCATACATGCTCAGTCACAAATTAACAGCTTTAGGTCCAGCGGTTTACACCTGGCATTAAAATGCGTCTGGAGCAATCAGATCTCAGGTACCGGCTCTAACACGTGATTAAGTGTGTCACTACAACACTTAGTGTGCTGTCAGTGAGCACCAAACACAAACAAACAAACTTGAGTTGCCCCCAAAACGACTCTTTATAAGATAATTATCTAACAGATGCAATATGAGGAAAATAAATGTGTTTGAAATGATAAAACAATAAATAAAAATATTTTAACTTGTAAAACTCCACTGTGAAAGCAACAACTGTGCTGTGACTGCGTTCGCCAACGTTTGTGACATAACCTGCACAGCAAATTTTACTACACAGAGACCACGGCAGGTTCAATCAATTTAAAAACAACCAGAACACCTTTTAAACTATCACCTGACAACATCCAGGTAATGCACCGACTGATAAAGTCCTGATGAAATGAGAGGTTTCTTTTGAGGGAGACATTCAGGTAATAGTTTGACTGTTTGCGTGGGGTCACAGCATGTGTCCTAGCGTTACTTGGGATGGTTTGTGTAAACTACTATCAAACTAATGTGGATAAAACGTCTCCAGACCACCTTTACAAGTGGTCCGGGCCAATATTTTGCATCAACCAAGTTCTACCGCTCGACAGAGAGTAGTGAAGGCTGCACAGAAGTCTGTTGGAGTCAGTCTCCCCACCATCAGACATCTACACCTCCAGATGCAGGAAGAGAGCCACCTGCATCATGAAGGACCCCACTCACCCAGCACACACACTTTTTGCCCCACTCCCCTCAGGAAGGAGGTTGAGGAGCATTAAGTGTAGAACCACTAGACTGAGGAACAGCTTCTACCCTGAGGCTGTTAGACTCATGAATATCTAACCAGAATAATCACTGTGAAATATCACATCATGTTGCTGCTGATCTGTTTCATGTTGCTGCTGATCTGTTTCATGTTGCTGCTGATCTGTTTCATGTTGCTGCTGATCTGTTTCATGTTGCTGCTGATCTGTTTCATGTTGCTGCTGATCTGTTTCATGTTGCTGCTGATCTGTTTCATGTTGCTGCTGACAAAAATCTGTTTCATGTTGCTGTGTTCATTTGTGTTCATCTGCTCATACAGACTCATGTTTGTGCTGCTGTTTGAAGTAATGTTTTTCTATGATATTAGTGCTTAGTGTATTTTTAGTTGATGTCTTTCTTAGTTCATATCTTAGATGTTATTACTGTTTTTCTTTTACATGTTATTGTTGAATGTAACTGGGACCCTGTGTACATAATCTCGTTTCATCACATGTACCACATGTGGTGCGAACGACAATAAAGACTCTCTGACTCTCTGACTATCAGGATGGATGTTAGTGTCGGGTCTGAACAGGGCCTTTCTGATACTTAAATGTTCTGTAACAAAAAGCATTTGCAACTTAAGTGGTTTAGAAAATGATTACGTTTTACTAATAATAGCAGATAAAATAAATATATGAATGCATTCAAGCAACTAAAACAAAGACTAAAGATGTGCCATAATGTCAAACTCTCATTTGTCGCTTTGTTACAATTAGTCAAAGTCAAAGTCAAAGTCAACTTTATTGTCAGAACTGCAATATGTACAGGACATACACAGGACCGAAATTGCGTTTCTCTCAGTCCCTCGGTGCAACAGTAACCATCTAAACACTAAACACTAAAACATTTAATAAACATAAGCATAAAATAGTAAAAAAAGTGTAACACTGTCCTGAGTTTTTTCATAATAGTATAAAAGTATGAAAATTTACACCAACACTGAAACACCAAACACCCCTAAAACACCAAACACCCAATGAACATAAGCATAAAATGAAATAATAAAAGTGTAATACTGTCCTGAGTTTTTGCATAGTAGTATAAAAAGTATAAAACGTATATCTATAAAATAAACTGAAGTTTCTAGCGTTGACATTTGCAAAGAGTGGCACAGCAGCATATAAGTTAATGTACACAGTATATGTATGAGGTAGTTGATGTTGGTATAGAGGCAAAGTGGCATATGAAGTAAGGCACATAAGGCACATTTGGCATCCTTAGATAAGGCTAGTCAGAGAATGCTGTATATGTATCTGCAGTAGTGTAGATAAAAGTAGTGTAAATGTAAACAGTAGTAATAAATGTAAAGCAGTAGTAATAAATGTAAACAGTATTAATAAATGTAAACAGTGAATGTAAACAGTAGTATGACTATAGGCAGTAATGTAATACAAACATTAGTGCAAATATGAGAAGTAGTGCAAACTGAATGAGCACATGACCGAGAGTTTAGTGAATAACCCGTTTGATGACACAGAGTCCAGTGTTAAAATCTTTGTGTTGAGTGATAATGTGTGAGAAAGTTTTTTGTGTTAAGGCAGTTCAAATGGGAGGGGAGGCAGAGCAGGCAGAGTGTTTAGCATTCTGACTGCCTGATGAACAGAGCTGTCTCTCAGTCTGCTGGTTCGAGCCTGGAGACTCCTCAGTCTCCTCCCTGATGGCAGCAGTCTAAAGCGGTACGATAATGTTTATTAAATTTTTTTTTATTTTTTACAAAAAACACAATACAAGACAATCCCATAAATGATAACGTACAAAATATTAAAAAATGAAAGGTAGCAGAAAGAAGAAAAAAATCTTATTATATCTGCCCCTTTTTTCAAACAATCAGTTCAAACAATAATAATCTTCCAGTAACAGTACAAAGTAATGAACAGTGCAGAGGGAAAAATAAATACTTCAGTATAGGTCAGATCACAGAACTATTTGGTTTAAAAAAGGGAATATAACTAAATAAAGCTTGAGTTATTAAAAAAAAAATTGAAACTACTCACGGACTGGACTCGGACATCCTCCGTTTGAATTATCCATGTCCCCTCCAAGAAGAGCGCCTATCGTTAAAATGAAAAGACAAGTTGTGACATTTTGGTCAGTCATCAGTCATAAACTAAATAATGTTAATCAAAACTAAAAACTAAAATCATCAACTCAGTATTTTTGCTTCATCAAACCAGGTTTGCATCATATTTTCTTCGCTACATCTGCATGTACCCTCTGCCCGCCTCTCCACCATGGGGAGCAGGGCCTTCACCTGCTCTGCCCCTCACCTCTGGAACGCTCTACCGCCAGACCTTCGAAACACCACCTCCCTTTCTCTGTTCAAGACTGCTCTGAAAACACATCTCTTTAGACTCGCTTATCATTAACTTTACTAAATGTATTTTATATTTTTTTGAATTTTATATTCTTTATGTATTTTATATTTCAACTTATTCTGTTGATGTTTGCACTGTGCTTGTTTGTTACTTGCTGTGAAGTGTCCTTGGGTGTCTTGAAAGGTGCTTTTAAATAAAATAATAATTATTATTATTATATACAGTACTGTACTTTTTTCTTCTTCTTTCGGCTTCTCCCTTCGTCAGGTGTCGCCATAGCGAACTAGTCGCACGAAGACTTGGCAATTGTTTTTACGCCGGATGCCCTTCCTGACACAACCACAGGCCACCGAGCTACCACAGCCCTCTGTGTGGAGAAGAGAGCTGATATCTAGGGTTCCTGGGGGAGCAGATGGTGTGGGTTAAGGGCCTTGCTCAAGGGCCCAGAGTTGGGCAGATGAGGGTGGAGACAGGTGTGACTGCTTCACTTATCCCACCCACATTTTTGATGTTGTCGGTACCGGGGCTTGAACTGGCAATCTTCCGATCACAAGCTCACGTTCTTAACCTCTGCGCCACCACTCCCACCTATTATTATATACCGGTACTGTACATAAATAAACTAAATAGTTGTATCATTTGTACATGGCTAATTCAGGTGCCCAGGTCTCTAATCATGCGTTTGTGTGAACAAAAGTACCATACAGATCAGAATATCCTTTTTATTTTATTTATCGGAGTCGTTAAGTTGCAAAAAAGGTTCCTCAAAAGCTGAACACGGACACATTTATAGTTTAGAGTTAACAATGCAGGTATCAATTATTATTCACAACAGCAGTATTCTCCCCC
>JBBPBX010050285.1:4486-14561 GCA_038048925.1 Garcialebias charrua | reverse complement strand
TTGCATTCTCATTTTGCTTCTATAAACCCAACACAGATGATGTTCTGTTTCATGGAGTGAGACCAGTCTGCTGCACTGTCAAAGTATGAGTTGTGTTACATAGAGGAAGGAAATCCAGTGCTTAATTTGTAAATCAGGAGAACCTAAAACAGACAGTTCTGTTTTAGTGAATCAACAAGAAGAAAGAGACTTAAATAATTCACATATAGTTTAGAGCAGGGGTGCTCATTACGTCGATCGCGGAGGCACTACTAGTAGATCGCAGCGCGACATAAAAAAATTGTCAGCCTATCAAACATCCCGTCACTTGATTGACATACAGGGCAACTAATCAGATGACGAGTTTTAGGTCACCGCTCATGCAGGATGAGTCATGGTAAAAAGAACGGCGCAAAGCGCAGCAAAACATACAAGTGAAAACAATCAGCGAATTACCTCAGATTTTAAGCCCTTGCTAAAACATGAGTGAGAAACCTGGACCAAGTAAGAAAGTAAAAACGTATCACTTTCATACAAAATGGGAGGTGGACTATTTTTTCAGTCATTTTTTACTCACCAAACTTCAAAAGCGAAAGCCGCCACCGAAGCATCGTTCCGGGTGAGTCACGCCGGGTGTTTTGTTTTTTGAATGTCCAGAGGACCAGACTTAGCTTATTTAGATGTGACATTAGTATTGATCCTCAGCATTTTTTATAATTATACTTTATTTATAAAGCCCTTTAAAACAACCACAACTGCAACAAAGTGCTGTATACAGTATATAAAACCATTTTAACTAATCATCACATCTTTTACTCTTTTAAATAAATTATTTTTCACATATTTCATCATTGCTTCTTTCAAGAGCTCCACACCTGAAAATGCCTTATGATAAACCATAGGCGTAAATCCCGGGGGGGTCGGGGGGGTCCGGACCCCACCAATCTTGGGGAAGTGTAGATTTGCTTTAAAAAAAAATCCCCGTTTATGGTCCACCCCAATAATGAGATGAATGATGACTGTCAAATCTACTTCCCCCTAAGACAAAATGGTACAGGCTCTATTCAACCTCTGCTCGACTGCCTGGCTGACATCAGGGACTGGATGGCTTTAAATTTCTTAAGCTTCAATGATAAGAAGTCTGAAGCCATATTGTTCCTTCCCAATGACACAACCTCAAACCACTGCATTGACCTGTCTGCTCTACCCCTGTCCGAAAAACAAAAAGTCAAAAATCTGGGAGTGATAATGGATCCTTCCATGAAACTCAACAGTCATGTAAACATGATCGTCAAATCCTGTTTTTTCCAGCTGAGGCGTCTGTCTAAGCTGAAGCCCATATTATCCAA
This sequence comes from Garcialebias charrua, assembly GCA_038048925.1. Lineage (NCBI taxonomy): Eukaryota > Metazoa > Chordata > Actinopteri > Cyprinodontiformes > Rivulidae > Garcialebias > Garcialebias charrua. The sequence continues at coordinate 13,233 of JBBPBX010050285.1, read as the reverse complement.
AAAGCACCTGGAGACAGTGATTCACGCATTCATTACATCTAGGCTTGATTACTGCAATTCACTTCTGTTTGGCGTCAGTCAAGCCACCATTGCACGATTACAACTGGTTCAGAACGCAGCTGCCCGATTTTTAACCAGCACACGCAAAAGAGAGCACATTACACCAGTCTTGGCCTCCCTTCACTGGCTACCGGTTCATCTTCGAATCCAATTCAAAATTCTCATGTATGTCTACAAATCGCTGAACAGTCTCGCCCCCGCCTATCTCTCGGATCTGATACACCCATATGTCCCTCCACGTGCTTTGAGGTCAGAGGATCAGGTACTCTTAATAGTTCCAGAAACTCGCCTTAAGCGCAGGGGTGACAGGGCGTTCTCTGTAGCAGGCCCAAGACTCTGGAACGAGTTACCGCTGCTCATCAAACAGGCCCCCTCCCTCTCGGTTTTCAAATCCCGGTTAAAAACTCACTACTACTCCATTGCTTTCAATGCCAGCTGATTTGTATTGGATCGTTTGATTTATGATCTGCAATGTTTTTATGTTTTTCGTGTTGTACTTCATTGTCTGTGTTGCCTGTTGCGTGTTTGTTTGTCCAGCACTTTGGTGTGGACTTGTTCCTGTTTAAAGTGCTTTATAAATAAAATGGTATGGTATGGTATGGTAAATGGTAATGGTATGAAATATACGCCCTTGTGAGAAACATCTGCCTGCTCAAAGCTGCTCTGACATTCTTCTGTCTGCTGTGAGCCACCAGGGGGCTAGTTAGCATTGAAGCTAACATTTTAGCTGATGAACTGTTGCTCCTCGTTGTGTTTTGCTGTCACCATCCCCGGGCACCTCACGTGGTCCCTGCAGGCAACCAGGTGGCTGCGGGCACCCCGTTGGTGACCCCTGATTTATTATATGAGTTGTGCAATATTGGCTTATAGTTATGCAAGGTACATCAACATACATTGTACATAAAAATAATCCGTAATACATTTGAAGATAATTATATGTTTTGCCTTTTTGTATTGGGTAGATCATTTTGACTTGGTTGCTTTATAAGTAGCTCGCATGCTGAAAAAGTGTGAGCACCCCTGGGTTAGAGAAGTTGAAATTGACAGAACAACCCAAGTGTTTATGTGTTGAAACACATTTGGAAGCTTTAACTTAGCTGATAACTATCTGTTGTCAGCGTGAGTGAAGTTAGTTTCACTTCACGTATTTCTCGTCTCTTCTGCTGCCCGTGTTTGTCCGTTTCACCGCAACACACCCACACAGAAACAAACGGGATCAAAACAGGCTGACAAGAACAAAATGACAACAAGGAGCTGAACTAGAGTTTCAGCTCTCTCAGGATATGATGATGGGTTAAAAACAGAGAAAAACAAACACTATGATGAGTGAAACATAAAAACCCAGTAATCACAGCCTGCAGACTAACAGTTAGCACAGATGCTAACTTAAGTATTAAGGTGTTTGTTGTGGTTTTGTGACCGCAGCACCTAACAGCAGTTCATATGAACTATAACGATAGAAACAAATCTGACTTCAAACAGATAAATGTGAAAACAAACATTTGAATTAAATTAGGAACGTTTTTGCACTTTCTGTTGAGTTGCTCACCTGCACTGGCTGGTCGCTGTGGCAACCCAGGAGACACTGTATTTCTCTGATGAGCCGGTTGCTGTGGCGATAGGAGGTGGGTATCTGTGAGCGGTGATGATGTGACATAGGAGGTAGTTACCAGTGCATTGCCAGGATTAGTAAAATGCAGCGTGCCCTGATTGGTCGCCTGGACCGTGACCGGCATGGAGAACGTCTGGTGCGGAGCAGCCGCCTGCTACAAGATCACAAGAAAAAAATAAAAAAAACATATTTGTAGTTGGCTAGCTCTGAAACAGTTCAAACCAAAAACCACTTTTTCCATGGATCTTTAAACTTTAAATAGCTGCTAACATTTTCTGAGTTAAGTATAATGTAATAACAAAAAGATGGACATGTGGTGATGGATACAATGAGCTATACTGACAAACAGAGGCATCGACTACACATTTATTTTCTGTAGCTAATGTAGTTGAACAAGCCCAATATTGTAAATATCTAAAAATGAGTGAATATTTTAGCAAGTTGGTGTAAAAGTGAAGAAACACGGACATAAATCAAACCAGTAAATAAAAGTTGTAACAAAATATGTGTCAACAACAGTATACTGTTGATAATGTTTCCTTTTTAACTCAGAGTACATAAAGTAAATTTTTTTTTTTTTTAGCAGTTCCTTGTGAGCAGTTTAGGGTAAAACGGAACAATACCAGATTAATTTTTGACCAGGGTGTCATTAAGGGGAGAACTGAGTGTGCGATATGAAACGTCTTCAGTTCTTACTCCGTAGCGTTTGAAGAGAACGTCCAGGTCCTCTGTGGTCTTACGGAACTTGTCATCATTAAGAGGAATTTGATCGATCGAGTCTTCGCAGTCCGGCTCTGGACTGTCGCATCCGTTGAAACCTTTCTTTCTCAAAGTCTAACAAAGTAAATCACACACAATGAAGAAAAAGTGTTATTTACATCAGTATAGTTTTAGTAATGTTGTGCTTCATGCATTCTTAGACCCCACTGAGGCTTAATTAAGAGCTGCTTCATGTTTACAATGAACATTTTCCATTTAAAGTTAGCGAAAACATTTAAAGCACAATGCATTAAGTAATTAAAGAACTGCTTTTGTTGGAGAAACAAACAGTATTTTGAACTAACTTCTCTGGTCTAGTTGTAGGAAAAATTCATCTTTAATCTCACAAAAACCAACTGACTGAAACAAAACACTCGGAAATTGATTTTATCAGATACACAAAAGAGAAAAAAATGATTTCTGTGAACACATTCAGGCTTTTCAAGATTATTTTCAGGTACACTCTGCGCTAAAAGTAACACGTTTGGTGAAAGGGGGGCATACAGTTTCAGCTTTTATTTAAAAAATAAAATTGCAAGTTAAATACAGCTGGATGTGTTTGTGTTAGCTGGTTAAACAAAACCTAAAAGTCAATTATGTGATAACAGATGGTATGAAAGGGTTTATAATCTTCAGGGTTTTGGATCTCTCACATAAAAAGGAGATGCTTTTAATTATATTTCTTGCTTCTTGTTCCCTGAAATACAACAATGGCCATCTGAGGACATTTTTAAAACACGTTGCTCAAACAAAATTAAGACAAAAAAAAAAAAAGAGTTTATTAGAAAAACAACTTTGATGTAGCACCAGACGTATTTATGTCCAAAGCATTACAGGTTTCTGAATTTTAAACTTCAGATAAAGAGTGTTTCACTCTGTCACAAATGAGCAAGTTTGGGTAGTATTATAAAAATTGCATAAAATGTGATCAATTAATTTTTTTTGTTGGTCCCCAATTAAAGACTTGGATCTAAGAGCCTTATCAGTAATTTGCAATAAAAACCTTTATAAAAACATCATTTATAGTCCATTTTGCATCAGTAACCAAACAAAGTTACTGTGGTCGAATTGTGGCTGAATTATCTGAAAATTTGAGTTTAAAAATTTCTGATCCCAAAGTTTTTTTTTAATCAAAGTCAAAATCTAAGTTCAATCAACTATTTATTAAATTAAAACCCTACGCTGTGCCGCCGCTTTAGTGTGGGGGATAAAGCGCGCGGCACATGTTCTGAGGCTGGGCCTCTCTGCAGGCGTCGCGGGTTCGCGTCCCAGACCCGACGAGCTTCTTTCTGCAGTGTCTCTCCCTTCTCTACCCGTTTCGCCCTCTCCCTCTACAATAAAGGCCACTAGAGCCCAAAAATGTAAAAAATAATAAAAATAAATAAATAAAAATTAAAAGCCTACGCTGTGTAACTGATTCAGTTTCATATACCGTCTAAATATGACTGAATAAACAATTGTCTATCAGATTTTTTACCAATCTGATTATTTATTAATATTTACATTGGTTACACTGTTTAGTTTTCAGCACTACCGGTAGTTGGTTTTTAGCCAATTTTTCTTTCACTTATATTAATATGACAAGTAGAATTTGCTAAAGGGTGTTTGTTTTGGTCCAGATGTTTTCATTAATTTTATCGGAAGCTAGACATGATCTCCTTCAGAGGATGTTATTGTTTTCCCAGTGGAGTTAATGGGTAAAAAAGGACACATTTGTGACAACTCTGACTTTAGGTTCAACATATCTGGCTAAACCATCTTAGCAGTGCAGCCTTTAGGTCAAGCTCTCTGCCCGTTTTCTTGTAAACAAGCCCTGCAGATGTGGTCGATTTACCTCAATGATGTCTGCGTTGGTCCGGCTCTCATGCGGCTCGTTGTACTCGGTGTATTTGAGCAGGACCTTGTCCATATCAGTGCTGGCGTACTGGAACAGCTTGTTCGCGTGGTTGAAGATGATCAGGGCGATCTCACAGTCGCACAACACACTCAGCTCGTAGGCTTTCTTCATCAAGCCAAACTTTCTCTTTGTGAACGTCACCTGGGAAGAGGAAACAGTTTAAAGTAGAAACAAACAAAGTGATTTCTGCTGGACTAACTAAAGCTGGCCTGGCAGTGGAGTGATGCTGAGGAAAAGGATTATATAGGATCTTTGGTCCCACACAGACTGTTACATGTATAAACTGTAACAGACTGACAGATTAGATAATAAATAAATTAATAAATTAATTTGTTTTGTTTTTTTGATAATGAACAGCAGTACTGAGTCCGTTTTTAGTCAACACATCCTTTCTTTTGTCATAATTATTTGTCAGTAATTACAGAAATGAAACAAACTTTAAACTCTCTGGTTTAAGGAAAAGTCAAAGTCAAAGTCAACTTTATTGTCAGATCTGCAATATGTACTGTACAGGACATACACAGGACCGAGCAGTTCTAAAGCAGTTCTAACTTATTTTCTATGGATATTTAATACATCATTTATTAAATTTATACAACTCCTATTTTGACGTTATCAGCAGGTGATATTTTAGCTTTGATTCTCTAAATATTAATTTTAACCAAGCTTAAAAACTGTATAAAATAGGACATTTATATATAGGGCTTACAAAAAATAAGGTTGAACTGCAGTAGATTTGCACTTTGACAGAATTTCTTTAGGAATTAAGAGATACAGTACATGATTTTTGCAAGAACATTATTTTGTTGAATAGTTTATTATATATTTATGTATCAATCATTGTTATTGTGATAACAAAAGTTTAAATCTCTCAGGTTTACAATGACCAGAATCAAAACATCTACCGTAATTCACTGGTTTCAGATGTACGGTAATCCCAAGTGACTTAAAGTTTTTTTTTGTCAATATGATATTTACGGCGTTTAGATGATTTTATATTTACAAACACGGTGCATGTTTATTAAATAAATGCATTAGCAGAAATAATACACAAAAGAAAATTAACAATCTTACTGATAAAATAAACTAAATTACGCATGCTCTCAAGTTCTTTTAAGTGTTTGATGTCCAGACAAATTAGCAAGTGAGAGACTTGGATTTGCTCGGTCTTAATTGCTCTGTACTGCTGGGAAAACTGCTGAAACAAGAGAAAAGACAAGCATTTAACTTCCCGGCAAAATACCTGAGAAAACAAACCAGAGCAAAGATTCTGGCTGTGACACTAAATCTATAAATGAAGTGCTACCAATGCAGCGTTTTATGGGATTAGACTGTCTACAAAATGACTAATGTGGAATGAATTGTGGAAACAAACAAAGGGACTAAGACGATGTGGCGAACATATTCAGTGATTCCTTTTCAGCTTGTGGGTATAAAAACACCAAAAAATTTCAGACTCATTCAGAGCCATTATTAATATGAATCAGGGAAGAAAATTCACCAAGTGAGAAGAAAAAAAAAAATGAAAAATGTGCTGAAAAGGCTAACCTTCGAGCCAGAAATGATGTACCGTACTTTTCGGCGTATAAGTCGCAGTTTTTTTTACTAATTTGCATGTCCGGCGACTTATATGGCAAAGCGACATATTTATGGATTTTTTCCCATATTTTTAGACCCATTTTTGGCTCTGATATGAACGTTTTTCATTTTGGCCAAAAATGGTGCAGTACCAGTTTCGGCTGCTATGGGCGCTAAAGAGTCCTCTAGTCTGTTTATGTGCAGACTGTAGGGTGAGCAGAAGAACAGCCAAGACAACATCGATATCAACATCCGGGAGAGAACGAGCGAGAGAACAACGAGAGAAAATGCAGCCAAAGAGAAAATCCTATTCTGCAGATTTTAGGCTGCAGGTGATTAAATTTGCAGCAGAACACGGCAACCGAGCAGCGGATCGTCACTTTGGGGGGAGTGAAAAATTGGTCTGCGACTGGAAAATTAAAATACAGGTAGTCCTCGACTTACAACGCCCCCTACTTACGACGTTTCGGACTTACGAGCGCATCTCATAAAAAAATTTAAAAAAATATATATTTTTTTAAATAATAAATAAATAAATGTACAGTACTGTACAGTTACCAAGCACTTAGCCTATCCTAACATAGTTAAGGAGTGAGTTGAATTGTCTCCCTCCTCCCTAGCAGGCACCATTCACATAAAGCTATGGCAAAGATGGACGTCACTTTTCCCATCATCTTTTCTCAAATCATCTAAACTCCAAAAATTCCTACACACATAAAGGGAGCTAGTGGTCAGTTTACTGACTGTACCATATTCCAAATGAAGATTTGAGCAGATTTTAAATTCAGCTGATTTGACCCTTTTTATTAATTTATTAAGAACATTTAAATTGAGACACACTCTTACAATAATGTCAGCTAACAAATATATTTTATTAGGTGTTTCTCTTGTAAAATTTTAACGAAACGCAGGGTTTCCGCCCGCTGTGCGCACACGTATTGTTTCATCAGACGTAGCGAAACAAATTTTTAAATCCAGCTCATTTCACAATTACGTTCATTTATTAAGGAAAAGTTCAGCTCAGACACAGATTTGTTGTAATTTTTACCAAACAAATAATTGTTTTTAAGTGTTAATCTTCTTAAAGCTTTGCTGTGCGCTCCTGTGGCAGACATTTGCAGCAGAGCTACGGTGAACACTCGGTCGGACCACATTTCCGGGTTGTCAGCGGTGACGCGTAACGTCAGCAGTGACGCGCTACGTCGGTGGTGACGTCAGGTGCGACTTATACGGCGAAGCGACATATTTATGGATTTTTCCAAATTATTTCCAATAATTGGACAAAGCGACTTATACGGCGGTGCGACTTATAGGCCGAAAAGTACTGTAGATTTAACATAAAGACAACCAATTTATATTATTTTTGCACACCAACTGGTGTGTTTCGTATAGCCTATTAAACCTTTTTCTTGGGTGATCTTGCAAGCAGAGGCTGCACAATGTGTTTAGGTTGTTAAATATATTAATATGATTAAAAACACACAAAAATGCTTTTGTAGAATAAAAAAAAAAAGATGGGAACAAGCAAAAAGGAAAGAAAATGTCTCCATGTTTGGGGTGATGGATGAAATAACTTGAGTTTGATTGTTTAGGGAATAATTGTAAAGCGTAAACATTTAGGAGACAAAAGTGAAGCGTTTGTTCAAAATTCAGATGAAGATTTTGACAACTCATAAAACAGTGCGACAGGACTCTTTAAAGGACTTTAATTAAAGAAATGAACAGCTCAGCGTTTTGTTGCATAACACTGACTCACCTGCTTGTTCCTTTCATCAGTGATCTTTTGGATCTGAATCTTTTTCCTACCCATGATGCTTTGCGGTTGTGAAGACAAATGTTGGAGTCGGTCAAGTGGAAAAGCGCCTCTTTGAAGATGAGAATGGAAGTGCGGCTGAAAACCACTCAAACACAGTCATGCATCTGATAACATACGTGCAGATGCATTTCTCTGTCCAGGTGTGGCGAGGCAGTGCGGTTGACTCTTGCGCCGAACAGCAGCGAGAGCGAAGTGCTGCAGAGATATGTGACGTGGAGCAGCGCAAGAGCTCTTCAGTTCATATTTTATTCAGCGGGGACTGAAGTGTGCAGCTGCTGTGGTAAAGATGGACGTCACTTTTCTCTCCTGCGTGACAAAAAGACAAAAACTTTGCTCAAAATCACAAGATGGCTATTAAATAATTGCACTGAAATGAGGATAATAAACCTGTAAACAAAAATAAAAAGTGCTGCCGGATCACAAGGGCAGGGGGTTACCTGCTGGGCCGAGAAGAACCGCCCACTCAACTGATGTCTGCTCCTTAAACAACACACTTTCTACTTTTTCTATTTTTACAAGAGTTGTATTAATGTTTCCTCATCTGGTGTCTCGACACAATACGCATTCGGTGACTTATTTTTGTTCATATGACTTAACACAACAGCTGTGATTGCAATATGAAAACTTTGAGCTCACCTTTTGGTTTTCAAAATTATTATTTTAACTGAACACAGCGAGAGCTAAAACGTGGTGCATCTAAAGGAGAGGTGATGCACTGCCCATTATACACAACATGTAAATCACATTAAATTACAAAAAAAAGTATCTTTAACTATAACGAATACTGCAGTTTGAAAATATTGATGTCAGTATTTTTTTTATAGACACAGATATTCAACCCTAAAATGTGGTCCATATTCAATGTTAGCAAGCTTCCCTCGTGCCACTGAAGGATTTAAATAGTGAATGTTTGTAGTTTTCAAGATGAGTGTTTGTCTGGACTGGAACTGAACAGGGAATAATGTTTTTTGGTGCAAGATACTCTGTGTAGAAGAAGAGAGGTAGTTTTTCTTCTTCTTTTTTTT